>JAOEGS010000822.1:0-104538 GCA_025447755.1 Corythornis vintsioides | reverse complement strand
CCCTGAGGGGCTGGGATCTGTGAGGGGAGGCCCTGAGGGGCTGGGATCTGTGAGGGGAGGCCCTGAGGGGCTGGGATATGTGAGGGGAGGAACCGGAGGGGCTGGGATCTGTGAGGGGAAGCCCCGAGTGCTGGGATCTGTGAGGGGAAGCCCTGAGGGGCTGGGATTTGTCAGGGGAAGCCCTGAGAGCTGGGATTTGTGATGGGAGGCCCTGAGGGCTGGGATCCGTGAGGGGAAACCCTGAGGGGCTGGGATCTGTGAGGGGAAGCCCCGAGGGCTGGGCAATGTGAGGGGAGGAACCGGAGGAGCTGGGATCTGTGAGGGAAGGCCCTGAGGGCTGGGGTCTGTGAGGGTCTTATTGTTACTTATCACAAGGGGAAGCCCCGAGGGGCTAGGATCTGTGAAGGGAAGCCCCGAGGGCTGGAAACTGTGAGGGGAGGCCCTGAGGGGCTGGGATCCATGAGCAGCGGGAAGCCCTGAGAGCTGGGATGTGTGAGGGGAGGCCCCGGCAGAGTCGCCAGCAGCGGTCACTCCCCCTCTCTGCTTTTTCCAGGGGCTTCTGAGACTTTTTAAACACGTCCCGTATTTCTTGCAGTGCCGTTCGCAGGAGCCCTCCCCGCCTCCCGCAGACCCCGCCCAGCGGTAAGCTTCCCTCTTCTCCAGCCTCGCTTACAAATTACTGTCACATTAGTGCTGGTTATCAGTGACCTCCCGCGTCCATTCATGGGGAAGGGGTGAAGCACCTGTTTCAGGAGTAAATATCCTTCTGTCCCCGTGTACAGGGAAATGCAGCTAAGGAATGAGTCACCTCATAGCATAAAGCCTAACAGGATTTTGAAAGCTGAGAATCTAGATTATAGTGGAAGAGTGGTGAGAAAGTTCAGTGCCCCTCTGACCTCCAGCCCTGCCTTTCACATTAACTGTGCTATAGAAAAAAATGGTTCCTGCTGAAACCTTGGTGTTGCAGTTATTCTGACAGCCAGCCCCAGCTGGTGACAGAGAACACCATCCTGCTGTCACAGGGTCCCAGCATAGCCAAACTGAGCATGAGACTCCAGTCAAAACCAAGTGGAGCTGGATGCAAGGCACAGGACACAGGTATCTGACACAAGGGTCAGCTGCTCTCAAGCTACAATTAACACCCCCCTGGCTGGGGCAGCTGAAGCCACTGCAGAGAAACAATGGACATAAGACCGAGTACCAAAGAGGGAAGCTCAAGTGGACTTTATTATAGTTATTCTAACATACCAGGTCATCAGTGCACTGCTTCTTATCTCATTTCTCAAATTCAAGGTGAGCAGGCAGCTGCTGAAGTCCTAGGACCAGCTCTTTGCACATTTAGAATGTGTAATGTGGGACATCTTTGAATCTTATGGAACATCCTTGAACAATACCAGGCAGAACTGGGCCTAGCAGCTTCTTCCAGCCCTGCGTGGTATTTGAAAGAAGTGTTACAGATGCCAAACATCTTTAATAAAATAAGTGTTTGAGAAGTGCTAACAGGGTGGTTGGATACAGATAACCGATTTTGTCATCACATTTAGAGTACTTAAAAATCCATTCTATTCCATGATCTGGAAACAATCCTTGAAAACTTCATTATAACACTATTTCTTTATTACAAATATTTACATGCTATATATTAGTGGAGCTTTTATTTCCAAACTTTGACAATTCCGTCCCTTGATGCAGTTACTATAAACCCTTGTGTGGTCTGGAAAGTTGCAATATCTGTGATAATATCATGATGTCCAACAGGGAGAGACTCTGGACCCTTCCGTGGAGCCTCATCAGTGGGACCCAGTTTTTGCTTGTTTTGAATTTCCTGTACAAAAGAGAAATATTCAGAGATAGGAAACATTTGCAAAGGGGAATTATCACATGTATCAAATTGTAAGAAGATTGAAAACACCTCTTAAACCAACCCAAAATCTCCCACCCATTGATGGTTTTCTTGGGATTATTTCTTGGTTCATTTCATTCCATCATGCACAGCCTAAGTCTTAAGCTGAACTGACATTACAGTTCTATGACTAGGGAAAGGATGTTTTTCTCTCATATTTATTTCAATGACATCAATATTTTATAGTCTTGGGGGAGGGGGTGAAGCTACAGCAACACATCTCAACTTCCCAGGGCTTCTATAAAAACTCATTCCATAGCATGAGTGTAATTAAGAACTTAACTAAAACACTGATAGCATAGTGCATAGACAGACCTCACTGACTTGGGACTTTTTCTAAGTCACCTTTGAAGTAGCATTTATTCCACTGCACTGGAATGAAACATTGTGCTCTTCAACAACTGCCTGGTTCAAAAGTCACTTTGAAGAATGTAATAAAAACTGCAGAGTTCTGCTACCATATGGTTTTGGTCCCTATATATCTCACAATGCCTTGCAAAGATCCTATTCCAAAGGTTGATCAAAATGAAAGGTGTTAAGACACTATATTTTGATAAAAATATGACTCTGGCTTCTGCATGCATTATTTGGCAAGTCTCATTCTGTCAAAACTGACTTTTTTTTTCTTCTAAAAGAAAAGCCCATGGCACTACCCAAAAGGCCAAGCAGAGTGAAACAAGACCAGGTACCTGAACCACCTCCGTGCCTTCGATGATCTTCCTGTAGTAGGAAACAGATGGGCAATTGGAACTTCCAGCAACAACATAGGATCTCTCAGGGTAGGCCAGATCCCAAAACCTAGACAAAGAAACCAGACCAAATTGAGATATTAAATTTCATCAGTAGAATACAGCTGTTTCAGAGATTATTTTTCCTAATGAGGGCACAGATGCTGTGTGCTTTCTACACTTGGCAATAGCCAGCGATGCAGAGAAAACAACTCCTATACAGCTTACACAGGTAGTGTTTTCTTTCATGCAGCCCCTCAAGAACTCCACAGAGGGGCACACACTGCATTTCAGAGAAGCAGAGTACTACACTGCTGCCCAACTCACTGATGCTTAATGAGCACAGCTTCAGCACGGCTGGTTTGACTTCTTGGCCCTTAATTGTGCACAATTCAGTACAGCAGCAGGGGTGGAGGGGAAGGTGTCAAAGAAAAATGGTGCTGGTTTTGTTACCTTATTTTCATGTCTGAGCCTGCTGTCAGTAATATGGGATTTCCAGATGCTGGACTACAGTATATTCCATGGATGCTGTTAGAAGAAGGCTAGTAGGGAAAAGGATATACAAAAACAAGTTATCACCAATTGCAGTTGCCATGCTTCACAGAGGGAAAGCATTCTTTACCCCATCCATCCATCCATCCATCCATCCATCCATCCATCCATCCATCCAATTTATAAACATTTCTGACAAATGCCAGGTTACTTTGTTAACACTCCACATATCGATATATTAAAAGTAAATAGCTTCTTTTTATTCCTTATGTTTCTCAGCAACACAACAGATTTAATTCTCCATAATGCTTTTTTGGAATCTCAGCAATTACATTCTCAGTGATGGTGAACAGGAAGGATCATTTCTAACAGAACCAGCAGGTGAATCATGCTGAAGGACACTGGATCCTCAAATGTTTATGCTCTGAAGGCATCAGGGGACAGACTCCTAACAGAAATCTAGCTTGAATCACAAGTTCCTTGTTGTGCAAAGTGTGTGACCAAAGTGCACTCAACCCACACATACATATTTGAGTTTAGGGAGATTCCAGATCTGCATTTACAACAGTTATAGAAGCAGCTGCTGTTATTTTTGTGTATGTATTTGTGTTTTAAGGAAGATAACCCAAGTTATCTCTTCCCCAGTTAACTCACTCCTTGAAGGAGAGCCACTTCATGCTTTAAACTAGCAGCTCAGTGTAGTAGTGGCATTTTTATCACAGACAGAACCTACAGAGCAGAGGCCTACAGAAGTACACAGAGCCCCAGAACAGCAAGATGCCACACCACCCTGATCTTTACAGGCTTGACTGGCTCTGGGGCTTTCCAAGAACTCGACCAGCTGCAGCACGCGAGTGCTACAAGTGCATGCCACGGATGGTGGAAGCTGCCTGGGAAGATGCCAGGGAAGATTCAGGTTACCCTGCTGTTCTACACAGGAGATTACATTTCAACAGCAAAACAATTATGGTGCCAAAATCAACCGCAGGGCAAGTTCCCGGCGCCAGACTGGCAGGGCCGTGGGACAGGTGACTGCAGAGCAGACCTGCAGTTCGGACAGGGGCGGTGCGCTGCTGGCCCACAGCGTGAAGCGTCGGTCGCCGGTTTCCATATCCCACATGGACACCTCGTTGTTGCCTTGAACAGCTGCAGAGACATTGCCAGGGCAAACACACACAATGAGTCAGTTGGCTCCCACCAGCTGCCTTCTACTGACATAGTGCAGAGGGGATGGACACATGGACACTTGCCACAGCTTTTGTCTCAGTCTTGCTTCAGCAGCAAAGCCATGCACATGTTTTGTTGGGTTTACTGCTTAGTAGAAGCTTCACTAAAATGACTCATTTTTAAATGAAACCTGCTTTAATCTCCAACCCTTTTAAGAAGTTATTAACCCTCAGTTTCCTCTCTAGATAACAGCCCATCCTCCTCTGAGAAGAATGGATGGTCTGCTCAGCATGGTCAGCAGGGACTTTGGAAATTACTCCTGGGCAGGTAAGACAGCAGTCCAAAGTTACAGCATCCAGGAGCCACTGTCATGTTCCCAACACCCATGTTTAATGTGGACAGGAAAAGAATTCTGTCCAAGGGATTGTTGACAAGCCTAGCAGTAACCTAGCACACAAGGGCTTTTTAACAGTATTCCAAAGTGATGAACTTTGTCACTCATTTTTTCTTTAGCAGGGAGAAAAACTAGAAAACACAGAGAAGTCTGTTTTATTTCTCTGTTGTTTTGGGTTTTTTTCCAATAAATGTTTTATCTCCCAGGGTGGTTAACAACTAAAATAAGTGAAGCCCAAGAAGCAAAGAAATAGGAAACTCAAATTACTCTCATTTTACAGCAACTTTATCAACACACAATCCTCCCCACACCACCTCCCTGATTCTTTTTTCTTTCTTTTAAATTTGAAAGAGCCAAGAGCAGCACAGGGGCAACACAATGATGAACCTTCCCTTCTTCCCCTCCCCAAGCAAAGCATAAAAAAACCCAACCAAAACAACTTCCCTCAGGGCTTGAAGCAGAGGCTGAAACAGAAACTTAGTCCCAACTTCTGCCAGCTGTGCCAGAGGTGAGGTTAGGGAATCTTTTACCTGCAATCACCCAGGACTGATAGACAGGATGCATCAGCAGGCGCCTGATTCGGGCCTTGGAAGGATGAGAGTGGCTGGAGATGGGCAACTGGAACCTCATGTCCCAGCAAGCCATGGTGCCATTGCTTGTTCCTGGTGAGAGAGAGCTCCCCATAGTCAGAGGGATAAACAGGGGTTTGCCCATATCCTTGTGCTCTGTTTCCAGGGGCTGGACTTCAGCCTCAAATACTTAAGGGGCAGAACACTTCCCACAAATAAATCAGGAGGTATTTCTCTCCTCTGAGAACCCTTATTCTAGTCAAATCAGATCAAGCAAAAGCCTGAACTGCAATTCCTGTAAAAGAGAACTGTAAGGGGCAGAAGGGAGAGGAGAAGCTAACAAGGAGTAGAGGCTTACCAATGCACAGCCAGCACTGGTGTATGTCCACAGCAAATGAAGTGATGAGGCCTAACTTCAAATCATGCTTCAGTGTCCAAGCGTTGCTGCTAGACCTCAAATCCCATCCAACCAGGGATCCATTAACAGTACCATAAGCCAGCACTGACTGGGCTCCTGAATTGAAGTGATGCATATCTACCACACAGCCATCATCCTTCAGATCTAAGGACCTGGGTTAAAACAATAAACTGATTTACAAACAGACAGGACTCCAAGGATAAGACTGCTTCCAATAGCTAAAGCTGAGCCATGTTTCCCTCTTCATGTCACTTCAAGACATCTGCTAGAAACAACCTTCCCATTTTAGTATATTGCAAACATAAGCACAGCTCTGTGCTCCCGGTCTCCCAGTGTGTTTGGCATTTCTCTCCCATTCTTACTCCATGTCCACCAGGTACTTGACTTCCCAGAGTTTACAGGCAGGAACACCTCTCTCCATGTGAAAGGGTTGTCAGGCACTGGAACAGGCTGCGCAGGGAGGTGGTTAAGTCACCATCCCTGGGGGTGTTTAAAGCTGTATAGATGTGGTGTTTGGGGATATGGCTGAGTGGTGGAGTTGGCAGAGTAGGGTTAATGGTTGGACTCGATGATCTTAGAGCCTTTCCCAACCTTGATGTTTCTATGAAGGCTCAGCCAGAACAAGAGCAAATCAAGGGATCTAATCGAGTAATAGTTTCAGCTCTGTGGGGAGATTTAACTGCTCTGAGTACACACCTGCTTTGTATTGGATGAATTTTAGGAGATTTAGGGAGCTTGGAAGTTTCAATACTAAGAAGCTGGATGGCACCGTTATCCGAAGCTATAGCCAAGTAGTGTGAGCCCTGGCAGAATGTCAGTGTCTTCACGTGTCCTCCAATGCGGGAGTACGTCAGAATTGATCTGGACAGAGACACAAACAAAGAAGAATATTGTTATGTCACTTTAAAAAAAAAAATCAAAATTACTTCTCTCAAACACAAATCAAAGGCTCTTGAGAGAGCTCTGAAAGTAACATTTTCTAGGTGTTCCAAATCAGAAATCAGCAGAGCCTGTGTTGCCTCTGCAAGCTTAAGTCTCCATCTTTGAGCCTCCAGGTTATGACAGTCTCCAGCTGCAGAACACACACCTGCCCACCAGTAAAACAGAAGCCTAACCTAGATCTGTATTGCAGCAGCAGAGCATCCCACACCACCTGTGTGTCAACACACCATACAGCTTTCCTGCCTCCAGTGTCAGTGGGTGAGACAGTTGAGCATAAAGCTTTGTTCTAGAAACACTGAGATGGCTTTAAACAGCAGCACCAGAATATATTTATGTATAGAAATTAAATCCAAAAGCCTGTAATTACTATAACTGCAAGGCAGTCTCTTTGCAAGCAATATTTTTTCTTTTATTGACTAACTGAAACAGCAGCCTGATATTTTACAGCTGCATGCCAAGAGGAACTGAACTCAATATTTCATGACCAGTATCTCCAGCACATCCACAATCGAGTCATATTTTTCTACCCACTCTACTTCATTTTACACTCTATAACAGTAATCCCCAAATCCCATGAGTTTTCAAGCTACCTGGTTGTAGTGGTTTTTCCTTCCATTTTTTGGCTGTTCCAGATCTTCACCGTGCCATCATTTGAGCAGGTGGCGAAGATGGAGTGTTCATCAGAGACCCGAATGCGGTTCACCGCAGCCTTGTGCTCGTGCAGGTGAGCCACCAGCAGGCCTTTGGGACGCCATCCTGCAGGGAGAACAGAACGGGGAAGTCTGGTGTTGACTTCATAACCTAATTTGGAACATGACAATCTCCCTGACCCCATTCACCAGCAGCTGTACTGGGACAGAGGTGTCACAGCTGCAAAGCACAGAAGTCACTGAGAACACAGAGCTAAAGCACTTCAAAGGCAAAAGCCAATTTGCTCAATTCTGAACTGATGCCTGTTGGCAGATCTGGGTACAAGATTTTTTAGGTGGGTTCCATGTACATTCAGTGAAATTACAAAGAGCCCTTCTGAGCAGGTTTGTAGAGATACCAGTGCACAGTTCTGCTACCAGCACACAGATTGCTGTGCTGCAAATCCAATCCCATAAGCACCCAAAACACACATCATGAGCAACACATTGGAACAAGCTGAAGTTCCCACATTGTCTTTCTGTTCTTGAAAAGCTCAGCCCTACATACCCAGTAAAATAAAATAACAGCTCTTCCAAATCCCTTATAAAATTTATCCCAGTCTTCTAAAAACAACTTGAGGAGCTGAGCTGCCACAAAATAAGTATTGCCACCATTTGCATGATGTTTCCTCCTTTGAAATAAGCAACACAAAAGTATCTGGCTGCACTGCTAACAAGTATCTACTATAGTGAATGATTCACTTCATGTGGAAATAGTGAAGGACAGACCACAGCAAATTCCAGAATAAGAGCTATAGTTTAAATATGAGCATTTTTCTGGCACTCACTCATGTGGCAGAGCAGGTCAGCTGCTTGTACTGGGAATTATTTCATAGGTTGTAAACTGAATTCAGAAGATGACCACATGGCTTAGCCAAGCTCAGTCAAGGTTGGCTGTGTTCAGACACTATCTGGTTGGACCACTTTCCTGATGATCTTCTACTAATTCCCTTAAATTACATGGTAGCTGTATATGCCCAAGTGTGTATATTTAATGCTAGATTTACCAGAAGACTTGAGCATCCCTGTGCTGATCACTGCAAGCCCAGTTGGTGCAGCCTCTGCTCTCAACATCTGGAGCTTAAGCACATAAATTCCCATTAGCAGAGGCCAGTCAGAAATCTCTGCATGGGATACCCATCAACAAGCACCTAGAGTGGAGAACACCAGCAGGAAAACACTGAGGACTGATGTGAATAAATTCCAATCTTCATCTGGACCTTCAAAACTGAAGTTGTGGGCACAGGAAGATGGCTGTGATTTACAATTTTATGTTTCTCCCCAAGTGGCTGCCAGAGCCCCATCAGCAAAACCTGGGTGTTGCTACCAGGGAGAAACAAGGAATAAAAAGGTGTCTCCTTGACTTCTGAAAGCGGTAGTGTTGTATGAGAACACACATCTTCCCTTTGTGGCTGGGCACTGTGTCACTGCTGGTGGGGTCAGGCTCCTTTGTAAACGAGGGCAGCTCAAACAGCCCCCAGTATGCAGCTGGGTAAGAAAAATCTGTCCAGGAGGGTACAAGGCTCAGAGGACAGCTGGAAATCTGGAGCTATTTCTCACCTCCCAGCACAGTGTTACAGAGTGGCATGTTAAATGCCATACAGCTGGTTACAAACAATCTCCTTCAGGAAACTCATGGTAACAGTGCCCAGGAACAACCCCAGCTCCCAGAACAACCCCAGCTCCACACCAGTGGTGTGGGACTGTTACTGCTTTTTTCCTTGAATTGATGATGGTTCTGACCCAAATTGTATGTTTTTTCCCAGTGTTATAACAACCTGGTTCCCAGTGGTTTACCTGGAGGTGGGGGCTTGCTCTCCCACTCAGCATTCTCCATCATCTGCTTGGCCAGTCGCTCGGCGTTGCACTGCTCTCGCTTCTGCTGGATCAGCTGCTGCAGCTCTGTTTTGCAGGTGGTGATCCGCAGCTGGTGTGCAGACGGGGCCGCTGTGCCGCTCGACACCGGCAGGGGCGGCTTCCTGGGCTGAGCAGCCGCTCCTTCGGACGCCTGCGAGAGAGGAGCACTTAAAGACACATGCCCTGCATCTGCACACAGGTAAACCTGCTCTTAGGATTACTGGCTCATGCTGAGGAAAAATGGAAACGTCATTTGTATTGAATCAAAGAGAAAAAAAAAAAAATCACTTAAAAAGCCAACTTCATGCTTGCATAAAAAACCCTCACAAAATAGTGAAAATCATTATTTATATGAAAGCTTAACTATTCGCTTAATTCTGCCCTGTTTTCTCAGGCTGTTCCATATTCTATCTGCAGGAACTGTAACACGCTGTGCACACCTCTCAATGTGATTATTACAGAAGCAGCTACTGCTCTCAAGACTGACAGAACTCCAGGTTAGTTCTCAAGTAATTATTTGTTTATACTGTGCTTTAAAAATAGAAGCATGAAGTGTTTCCCTCTTTGTTCAGCCTGGACACTCATTTGAAGCTAGAAGTTAATCTCCAGCTAGGAACCAAATAGAAAACAGTGTTAAGAGATGCCTCCACAACCTGCAGTGCTCCATCCCACCCCTTGCCAGTGCAAGTATTACAGGTACAGGCTGTCTAAATGCAGCTCTGAAGGGATACTCTGGTTCCAAGTTAAATCATAACATCTCTTCCTCACAACACATACCAGGGTGTGCAATTTGAGGAAGAGCCTTCCCTGCCAGAACAGCTTATCTAACAACTGCCTAATTCAGAGCCCCAGCTCTGCAGGATATGTATCCGTTAGTGAAGCTCTTCTGTTCAAGTGACTGAACTGACTTCCACCCTCCCTCAATTCTTATTCTTAAAAGTAATAACTTCATTCAGCTACTGTGCTGGAGAAGATGCCAAGGAATAGCACCAGTGTAAAATAACCTCCAAACAAAACAAGAACACCACATCCCTGTCATCTTCCTTGGCTTTAAAACAATTGAATCATTTCAGTTTAAGATGTGAAGATAAATGTTTTTCAGCAGTACCTGTGGGGAGGATGACAAAGTGGCACAAATACCAGCTGAGGACTCTGAACGAAGTGGTTTCCCAGTCTGAATGGCTTCAGGATCAGTAGTTTGCCCATGTCCTTTGGGTACTGGCTGGGAGATGTTAGTTGGTTCCAGGGACCCAAACATGCTTTTCCACTCTTCATTTACATTTGAATCTTGCTTTACATGTTTTCTAGCTATAAACAATTGGGTGGGAGAGAAAAAAAACCCACAACATAATTGAGACAACATTCACTCAGACTGGTCACTGCTTTCAGACTACCTGTGAGTCCAATGTTTACATGCCAATTTATCTTTTATGTAGTTGATACAGAAAAACTCCTGCTAGGTTATTTAAGCCAGCTGAGAGGGATTTAGGAGGCAAATAGAACAGACATGGCAAGTGTCTGTTTACACCTTCTTAATCCTACAGTTGACTAATGCAATAAATCATTTCAGTATAGGGAAATTTTGCACCTAGAAGGCTGAGGATTAGACTCCATATGATATTTTTTCTTAAGAAAGTTCCTCCATTACCGGCAGAAGACACAGATAACATTCATGGCACAGTATGCAAATCATTGTCAATGTCAAATACAGTCACTTTTCCATCACAATCACATCACATGTAGATTCAAGAATGTTATCTGTAAATAGGAAATTAATTGTGTTTGACACAATCAGCTAAACAACTCATGCATATTGCTAGTGCTCAGTCAGACTAGTTTAAGTACTCTCAGAGGCAAAATGTCCTCATCTTTCACTCATCTTTTCCAGGAGCATTCCAGCAGCTCACATTTCAAAGAGCAGCAGTCACTTCCTTATTGCAGTCTCCATGAGGGTGGTGAGAGTTGCGTAGGCTGAGTAACTGAGAGCACTCCGAGTAAATCAAAGACTGAATTCTCTGATCCTAAAAGCAAGGCTATACTTCATCTATACAGACCACAAAAGATACCAACCACGTTTGTCATCAGGCTCCTGCTTTGTTTTAACAAGATCCACTTGTCTCCCAGTTATTCCCAGAGCTGACAAGTCAATCACTCCTTTCTGACTGCTGTCATGCAGATGGCTCTGATCCACTATATTGGCTTTAGCTTTATTTGATTTTAACATGAAGTCTTTCAGTGCTAACAGTTTGTCTTCTTCTTCCTCAGTCATTCCCTGAAGAAGAAAAGAAAATATTATTTGCTTCTGAACAGGAAAAACATCAAGGCATCAAGATGTAAGAAGCAGTAAGATTAATGACTGGCTCAGCAGAGGAAGGAGAGAGCACATCCCCAGAATCAAAGACATTAGTCTACCACTCATACAAGACTGGAGGTAAGGTGCTGTAGAGCAGCATTTAGTATTAGATCACTGTCTGGTGCAGTGTTTCATTGCCAGCTAGGCCCACATGCCATAGGGAAAAAACAGGAGAAAAACACCCAAACAAAACACTCCCTCAGCTGCAGTTCTTCCTCTTCCCAGTTCTCACTATTTTGTGGGGGTGATTCATAGAGTTCCCCTCTTCACATAGAAGCCTCAACACTTGCCAGCTCCCTTTCTTTAGCTTTTGTACTGTTACTGGCCTGTCCATCTCTTGAACAAATGCTTCTGTCCAACACAACACACAGCACATATTCTGTAACACTGACAGCATCACAGATGGGTCAGAAATTGAGACATACAACTGAGTTCTTTAAAAAGAGGATGTATTTGGGCAATCCAAACATAAGGTTGCCCTATATCTGGCAGATCTTTTCAGAATCCTCCTTACTTCTGAACTCTACATGTGAAATACACTGACAGAAATAGTCAGTGGTTTGGAGGATCAGAACCTCAGACTGGGAGCCCCTGAGAGCAGCAGCTACAAGGTCAGGCTCTGAAGACAGACAGAGCCCAAGAATTTCAAGCCTGCCTTTCCAAGTACAACTGAGAAACAATCACTTGTGAGAGCAGCTTCTTCAGCAGCTGGGCAATGGCGGGGTCCTCTGGGGGGGGGCAGTCAGGGAGGGCACCGTTCCTCTTCTTCTGACGCATCTGCAGGTGGCGGAAGAGGCTGGAGATGTCCTTGGATCTCAGGACATAATCAAAGATGGAACGGCTGACAGGCTCTTTCAGTACACTTAGCAGCACTATTTCTTTATCTATCTGCAATTCAAAAAAGAGGCCAGTCAAGGACAACATCCATATAAACACAGGGAATCTAGCAGTAAATGCTGTCATCTCATGTCTACAAGGTTTGCACTTTTTTTCCCTAGCTTGAAAGTCAGGAACTGGACAACTGCAAATATGAATATAAGAATTTTTCCTCTGAAGGTATGTTTTAAAAACTATTTTACAGGTTAGTTCTGAAGAGATTATTTCGAATTTACAGGAACAAAAAAAATCGCATAGGACTTAAAAAATTATGCAAGTGATTGTGCCAATAATCCAGATTCAGCATCTCTCCTTTTGTGAAAATAATACATTTCCCTGGGTTGGTTATATCAGATTTTCCCCATTCTCCCAGCAGTCTTAGAACTTGGCATTGGTAGCTGGGATTAAAAATTCTACTGCAGTCAGTGGTATTTCAAACTCTTTGTCCTACATTTACCCTGTAAAAATACCAACTAGAAGAGCTCTTCCCCTGTGTCAGTCAGATTATTGAGTTTCCTCTTGTGTATACAAGGTAATAAGGATGCACAAGCATGTAATTAAGCAATATTTGAAAGCATATTGGGATATTAGCAAACAGTCATAAGATACTGATGAGTTAAGGCGTAATGTGGAATAACTGACTAGGGCTGTCTTTGTAAAGTCTGTTACTATTAAAACAAACAATCAGACAAAACTAAACTAAACCACAAACAAGTTTTTCATTTCTGAGGTGGCAAATGAATGTTTGTGTCCAGGGAACCTGTCTGGACAAAAAAGTCTTGTACACATTCCAGGTTACTTGCAGCCCCAACATTCCTTAGAGTTAATATTTTTATTTCAGTACCTGATCTTTGCTTTTTCAAGAGTACATCTCCAGATGGTGGGGAGCAAGATGCATTCATGGAATAGGCCCCAAGTTACAGTCACACAGTTAAAAGGCCAAACCTCATTTGGCCCCAAATATATGACATAAATGCTTGTATAAAAGTTAGAATAGTCAAAATTAATGGGAGATGGTGGGGTTGGGACTGCAATTCTCCCATCACAAGTGTGAGAAGACCTCATTTTTGCAAGGTGTGTGTCATCACTGACTGCCTGGGTGAAAAAACTTCAGAATGAGCCCAAAGTGAGGACTTCTTGACAACAGCCAGCTCAATGCTACCCCCTGTCTTGCTCTGTTTAGTGTTGCATAGCAAAGATCTATATGCTACATTGAAGCAGGAAATGAACAAGACCCAAATGTATCAATCAATGCCTAGAACACAACACAGGGTGTCTAGGAAGATGGAAACAAAATCATTTCAGTGGTTACCACCTGCATGGTTTACAGGAACATGTTCAACAAGATGCACTTTTCAATCCAAGTACTGTGACTGTTTCTTATCTACTTAAACACCCCAGACCTACATTCTACAGGTCTTAAAGCTGGGTGTGAAGGTGCCTAAGTGATCATACTGCCAGCACCACCAGGCCATTCCTAGAGTCCTAGAGCTGCTATGGCACCATGTAACTTGCTCTCACTGAGCACCTGCCCTTATCCTTGGCAATGCACAGACTGAATTCCTGCTGAAATAATAAACTGCTCCCCAACAGACTGCCCACCTGTTCAGGCCCACAGATAAACTGTCAGCAGGGCACAGCTGGAACACTCAGTTTGGTAGATTGAAACAGAACATAGAAACAGCAGTTTCACAGCCTTTTAGGCTCCTATAAACCAGCATGGTATCATAAGAGTCTGATTGTGAACAAGGCAGAGAAGGGCTTCAGCCAAAGACTTACCTGTTGATTTTAGACTTTGTAAAATATTCAGCAATTTACAACTAATTTGAGACAGAGTTACAAACATGGAAGGCAATGACCATTCAGGCAATGCCAGCAGAGATCAAAAAAAGCTGTATCACCCCTAACCTTAACTGAAAAAACAAACCAGACCCAATAATCTCATAGCCAGGCCATGGCCAAGACAGACTTAGGAATTATGGCTAGTAAAGATCTATTCAGATTATTTCAAGCATTACCTGTATGATTGGCTGGGTGATAAAAGGATGGAGGTATGGCATGAGCTTGCAGTACACATCAGCAATGTTCAGGTACTGCGCTACCACCGTGATGAACCCGACCGCACCGTAACGGATCCACAGATTAGGGTGACACAGGAAAGGAGCTGAAAGAGAATCAGGCTGGTAAAATAGATCACTCATAGGAAAGAGAGGGAATTATCCTGTATATGACAGCATATAGTCATGTCCTTTCTCTAGAACTATCCCCAAACTGAGCCTTCCTTCTTGCAGAGAACCAAGGTTAAAACACCCATACTGAGAAAGTGGTCACATTGACTTCACTATGCCTGTGCTGCTCAGCTTTGGCTGGCACCAAAAAAACCATATTTTTTTCCTATTTAGTCCTTCCAATCCCTACCTATCAACTCCAGATTTGCAAATGAGATGAATTAAAAAATAAATCTTAACCTTATTTTGGACAATTATGAAGAATCCTAACACCAGTGATTTTTCCCCCTTTTTAAGTAAATCCTTTATTTCTTCCCTCTTCCACTCTCTTCCATGAGTAGTCAGTACTCATATTATAAAATTATCCGACTCAGAAAATCCATCTCACTTATGTGGTTTTAAAGCAGCTATAATCAAGGGACTGTATCTAGTCATGAGATATGATGACAGGTCATCTGCCTCAAATTCCAAATGCACTGAAAAACATTAGGAAGAATCAGACTATATCTCAAAAGATCAATTGGTATTTTCATTTCCATAAATAGCTGGTAAATCTTGGGCACATCTAAATTAAACTGATAAGCCTGATGAGAGACCAACTCCATATTCAACGTTCCACTGAGTTAAATGGGTTTTTATGATGTTAGAACTAGGATGAGGAAGGATTATATATTGCCTGATGGACAGGATTCCCTCCTTCCTCATGTCTGAGTTTGCAAGTTATGTACCCTACCAACTTCCAGAAATAACCAGGAGTGTCTTTACAGGAGTCTGGCATGAAGAACAAGGAAAGACCTTAAAAACAGAAAGTCTTTGGACTAAGTGTAGTTTGCTGCTGTCCTCTATAAAGTCAGAGAAGATGCATCCAATTTCTCCCATCAAGATTGTTATTCCAGAATTCTGATCACTAACACAGTCCAGCTAGCAGTAGTTCATTAACAGCTTTGTGTAAATTCTAAAGCAGTACTATAGGTGTGCATACTGGACAGCTGACAGCAGAGCTTTATGTAGCACTAAGATTTCCTAACCAGGACAACAAGGTATTCTCCATCTTACCAATATCACAGGCAAACTCATAGATATGGGGCTTTTGCAACAGCCCCAACTGGCACATACAAGTAAGAGCATTGAGGGCTTTATAAATGACAAATTCTTCAGCATCACTGAGTCCCTGCTGAAGCAGAGGTTTCAGTATTGATGAGCTTTGCCAGCCAACATAAGCAGCAACACCTGAAACACAGAACACATAAAAATCCAAAGTAGCCCTTCCCTGGCTTTCCTCACCAAAGTTTAAAATTATTATCCCACAGAAACATCTCAAAACAGTCATTAGAAAAACAGGAAGCTGCTTTCCATTCAAAGTTAGACCAATATCCTGGAAGGTGCTTGACAGAAGCAAGCCCCCATTCCTGAAGTGGTGCTTCCAGATACCAGGCACAGATGTCAGCAGAGGTTACAAACAGTGAGAAGCAAAACCAGCAGTGCTTCTGAGCAGTGGGGGTGCAGTGCCCATATTTGCATGTGGAAAGGACAAGTGAGCCAACAAGCAAAGGTTCTGTTAGCTGGAGTTTGTCTTTTTAACTGAGCAGTGATTGTCATTTGAGTATTACTCAGAATCCTGAAAAGACTGACCTGGACACTGGACTAACTGTCATCAAGGAAAGTCTACAACACACAACCACTTAGCCACAAGAGGAAGAAGCACTAATAGTCAAAAAGGAACTTTTAGAACAGCCTGAAATGGCTGCAAGATTTGCCTTTTAGTTAACTGGTCTCAAATTATTTGTCATCACAAAACCACCTTGCCCCTAGTTTCAAAATAAGTCCAGTATTTAAAATATATTTCAAAATTTTAGAAAGAAACCAAGAGCAAAAGCAAAATGAAAGTAATTCCTTTGAAGCTGCAGGACAAAAATACATACAAAAGAAACTGCTTTCCTATTCTTTCCCATGTGAAAACTGGCTCCTGGCCACATGAAACTGCCACCTGGAATAGCCCAACTACAATAGTTAATGTCTGGCACAAGTAAGGGAGATGGACCTTCCTGGATTTCTGATCTTCCCTCTAGTTTTATATCCATCAAGTTAACATTCCACAAACAACTGGGCAGGTCCTCTGATCATTCTCAAGAGAAAGAAATCAGTTTTTCATTGAACTGCTGAGGCTTATTGTTGCTATTTTCACACACAGTACATGCCATAGATTGTAACTGCCTCTGCTCCTAACCCAGTTATTTGGGATGGATAAATACCAGAAAATTCCATGTCTTCCCATCAGAACTGAGATCAAACATAAAATAACTTAATCACTGTTACTATAATAAGGTAACAATCAATACACTTGTTCATTTATACTGGACTTTGCAACCAGTTGCTACAAGAAAGGACACAGACAAGAGGAGTGTGCCACTGTGACAAAAGCATCTGCCCCCCAGCAGTGCTGCACACACTGCAGCACAAACTGGAGAGCTCAGCTTCAAATATGGGTGAAGGCTTTAAGTAAAACGTGCAAAACAAAAATATAAACTTGGAAGTTTATCTGAAATCTGCTGTGGAGGTTTTGAACAGATAGTGGGAGAGGAGTTAAAAATATTAACTGCTTATCTTGACTTTCACACTTAACTGCTCATATTGCTCTGTGTGTCCTTTGCAAGAAGCCAGGACACTGATCTGTGCTTTGAATAACCCACTGCCCCTTCAAAAACAATTCTGAGGAGTTTAGGATCACATCTTGGCATTCTGGTCCTAATGGAAGGTGGACCTGCCCTAATGGCCCTGAGAGAATTTTGATCACGTTTGTTTTTCTTGCCATGTACCCAAAGTACAATTTTCCCCCCAGGTACTGCCACGGCACAGATCCCAAGCACTGACTCTCAGCAAGAGTCACATGGAATAATTTCCAACACATATGGAACATTAGATGTATTTATGTCATCACTGGTAAGATTCTTTACATTTTTTAAGTTTTCTGAACTGACAGGAATCTTTTAAGATTTTAAGACACTAAAAAAAAATAACTCAAACCACCATTTTAACCTTCACCAGTGCGCAGATTCCATCACTTGAGTAGTCTGCTGAAGTTAATGCCACCACATGCACACATGAAGGGATGCACCTACTAGACAGGCTGCAGAACTCTTAGCATTTACTTGTCATAATTTAGCTTTGAGTTAGTGGCTTTAGCAAAGATTAAAAAAAAAACCAACCAAACAAACAAAAAAACCCCAACAACCCACATTTAAAGTTAATTTTTCATGTTAATCTAGCCTAGGCTTAAATGCCTCAAATTTTATTCTATATTTGAACTAAAAGAAAAATGTATTTACATTGTTTGGTCTTCACTTTCTAAAGAAACAGTTACACTCAATAATTCAGCTAAGTCTTTTCCTATAAATTATAGGAATCTTTAGAAGAAAGGACTTATATATGACTTAATTATTTACATTATTATCCCCCTACCCTGGCTGAAACCACACACTTACCAACAATGCTGTCAAAGAAGGCTCCCCGCAGATGCCAGTCATTCTTATCATTCAAGAAAGTGATCATGTGAGACAGAAGAACATCATTGGCCTTCTGACGTCCAAAAAAGACACAGAGACGTGTTATTCCATTTTCCATCAGTGTTTGCTTCACAATATTCTCTGGGTCACTCAGCAAAGTCACAACTTTCTGCTGGACCATCTCATGCAGGGCTTGCAACTCTACAAGAGACAACAGGAGGGACATTTGGGTCGGCAGTAAACACAACCACCTGCTCCTGAAGCTCATCCTGAATTGCACCCAACAGCAAGATGGTCAGTGCCACAGAACCTCAGTTCCAGGGGCTGGTTTCCCAAAGATGCCAGAATAATGTGGTGGCAAAGCCAGAGTATAGAAATGAGAGACATTCTTACTATATTCATGCATTATAAACTTACTAAAACTTCAATCAAGATCATCTAGCTCATTATATATAGACAGGTGAAATGCAGACATGAAGAAGATCAGCAGCAGTGTTCCAACAGTAAACAAAATGCTTCAAGGAAATTCTGGTTTGATATAGAAGTTCAAAATTTGTGAACTGACAAGAGACCAAGAGTGTATTTCATTAAGGGTACTAGGAAAGATGAATAATACCTGGAAGAGTACTTCCAATTCCATTAAAATCAGCAGTTAATGATACTGACAAAAAAGAATTTGAAGATGGCCTTGCCTGTAGCTTCTACTCCAAGATGCAACTAAATAAATATTTCTATGAAATGGAAATAACAGAACTGTTAATGCACTGGCTGTTACTGAAAGCTGTATAAGGCAAGTTCTCAAAAAAGTAACACAAAAATTTCCACTATCACTGTCCCAGGGGTGGTTACCATTTGCCTGCAGTCAGAAGACCAGTTAATTTGCTTTCTTTTGTGACTCTGTTTATCAGTCACATGAGAAAGTTGCCTTCTAGACTCAAGTTTCTCATCCTTGGTTTCTAGAAGGGTAAAAAGAATAGAGCTATTCAAACTTCTTTCTTCCTTGTGTTACTTCTTTCATGTCCAAGCTATTTTAATGGACAGAGAACAGTATTTTAGAAATACAGCCCATACCATGGGGCTTCCTCTGCTTGGCAGTTTGGAGCACCCCATGCCTTACATGAAAGAACCTGGAGGGGATTATTTATGGTTGGTTTTGGTAGTTTGTTTTGTTGGTTTGATTTTTGAAGTATCATCCTGAAACTAGTTAAGCAATAAGTGAAACATGCCTTTTTCCCTACCAAAGTATGAGTATGGGGATGTTTACTAATTAGACACAGATTGATCTACTTAGCCCAGAAGAGAGATGACAGTTTTTAACCATTAACTCCTCCTGGTTTAGAAGGCTTGCCTGCCCTTTTTCCAGAAATCTGTGCATCACTACAAGGCCCTGGAGATGACTCACAGGTCACAACTATCCCTCCCAAGAGAAAGAGAAAAAAGAGAAGCCACCCTTAGGATTTGAACAGATTCTTTGTGCTACAGTGAGAACAGCACAGGGAGCACCATCACTGCCCAGTGGTACTCACACCTTCAGCATCAGGCAAAGGGACAGAGAGTAATTGCCAGGCATCAGAACAGAAAAAGGAGAACACCTGAAAAATGCATCACTGTGCTTGTGCTGGAGCCTGACAGGCTTTCCAAAGCTAAAGCTGCCTGCCACTTCATGGGAAGCTGCATCTGGAATACAGCCATGTTTTCTCAGCTGACTTGTTTACAGGACTGGGAGTGAAGCTGGATATGCAGCCAGGCAGCCAGCATCACAGTCAAATACCTTGAGAACTTTCAGAGAAGAAAAGTGTGCTGATTTACATACTTTTCAGTCTTTCACAGTGCTCAGCTAGAGGTGCCTGTCTCTGATGAAGAGACAGAAGAACACACAGGCTTTGATACTGGGTGAGGCAAAGCTTTCTTCCCACCTACTAGCAAGGCTAAGCTCCAACAGATGAGCAAGAACAGTTGTAACTCAGAGCTTTGGCCCATGATTTGCTACTATAAGCAGGCAAGGCAAGTAGAAGTGAAATTACCTGTGTCATAGTTATCACTAGGGTGAGATGTCTCATCCATTTCTTCACCATTTGGTTCATTTTCCATATTCAGATTTCTCAGCTGTACCAACTCCAGGAATCTCAGAGCTGTTTCTGCCAACAAGGCTATGTTTTCTGCAAAGGAAAACAAGCTGGTTAAGAACTGTTCTACTTTGCCAATTTACATCAGATTGATGATGTCCCAGATGAGAGGCTATAACCACTGACATTACCAGTCCTGAGGGGCAGATGGATTGAACTTACACAGTGTGTTCTGATCAAGCCACTGCTGTTGACCCTGACCCTTGCAAAGCTATCAAGTACCTCAAATCACACGGTACTTTTGTCATCTAAACAAGTGGAAAAATTGTAAGGATATCAAGTGTATCAAGGACTCATTTCAGTCTTCTAGGACCATCCCTAAATGCCACCTGATCTCAGGCTAATGACTAAATAACATGACAGAATTTAAAGGCCATTAACTTGAACTAACTGGCATGCCCATGTGGTAGATTGTAGCAAAATGATGACAGCTTTAAAAGATTTGGTTGCTTGGTTTGGTTGTTTTTTTCCTAATCCACAAATGAAAGCAAGACATAAAAAATTATTCTTTCATAAAGCCCTCAACATGGAAGATCAAGGTAATCAAAAGCAAGTGGTTCTATTGATTAACTACACACTGTTTTCAATAATTAGGTTTATAAACTTACTTAGTAAACAAAAGAAAAGCATCACCTAGGACATTTTCAACTGAATACACATTTATAATTTAACCCCCCTCAAAAAAACCACAACAGCAACAACAAAAACAAAACAAACAAAAAAAACCCCAAACACATGACAAAACTGAAAACAAACTAACACATTAAAAATGCTAGTCATAGCAAATGAGGGAACATGGCAAACAGCAAATATGGGCATGACTACAAAGCTTCTTCCTGAAGCAGACAGAACTCCTGCACCTGAACAATGCTGTGGTATAAGTCAGTCTATTACATAGCAAATGATCTCATTTCAGCCTCTGAATATCAAGTTTCATTTTGTGGAAAAAACCCTCTGAAGCAACACAGGGATGCTTTGAATGAGTTTCAGAGTTATTCAGTTCAGTCAGGCCACTCTAAGTAAACAATCTGAGCTAAAGAAATGTAATCTAAAATTAATAAAAGCAACAAAGGATGGGCAAGCACAGAAAGTCCTGTTCACATATTTAGCTACACAGAGACCACCTGGACAAGTTTCTGGTTACACTCTTGCTTGCCCAGGGAATAAAGCTCAGGCTGCTTCCCTGAGCAGAAGGATCTAAACTGCAACCCCTTCTTACCTCAGCTATGGGCAGAGATGCCACAGCCAGGCCCCAGCCCACAGCACAAGCACATGTTCCATAAGAGCTTTTACATACAGAGAAGAATGAATACCAGTTTTAAAACAGAAAGTTCACAGTCACCCAGCAAGAGTAAACATATTTTGTCAACTCTTTCAAATGTCATTATTTACTTTGGGTACTGATCTAACCTGGAAACTCATCTGTTAGTAGAAGTCACCTCAGGAAGTCACTGCCACCATTACCTTAAGTGAATACCAGTGTCTTTACCCGCAGGCATTTCTGAGCCTTCTGGGGAGGTTACTGGCTTAGAAACAGCAAGCCATGGGATCATTTTGAGCAGAGGAGAAAACAGTTAATGAACTACAGAAAAGCCCAAGATTTGGAGTTCTGAGTGGATTTCCTCTTACCAGCATATGCCAGCCTTACGATGGTCGCTTCATCCTGGGCCAAGTGGGCAATGCCTGGCAGAATGTACTCTGGGTAAATGTTAATGTCATTGCGTGGCACCTCTTTGACGAGAGCAAGAACTTTAGTAAGTGTCCTCACAGATTCTGCTCTCACCCTGGGCACAGAGTCGTTGCTGAAATGTAACAGATAAGGAGTAATACGATCCAGAAGAATCTCTACACTTAATCGTGGTGCTAAATGAAGAATCAGTTCCAAAGCAGCCAGTTTGGAATCACAGTATTTGAGAGTCTGTAAACAGGAAGTTATCACAGACACCAGAATAACCAGCCCGTTCTCCTTTGTCTCTCCCTCGGCTTTCTCCGTGCGGTCATGCCCACACAGATTGTGGATGATGTTGTCCAGGTCTTTACGTATGACCAATATACGCTCATCTGCTGATAAAAACGTTTCCTTGGCAAACTGGGCCATGTAAGGCTGAAGGAAAGTGTAAAATATTTCAGGAAATGCATTGTTACGTTGCTGTTTCAAATAATCTTCAGCTGCTAAACGTTTATCTGGCTCGCGATGGACCATCTGAGTGACCTTGAGAAAGGCAGAAGCAGGAGGGAGCAGGAGAGAAAGATTAAAGGTTTAGACGTTTGTAATACAGAAAAAAGAAACCCAAACCACCAACCCCAAACCCAAATAGTGGCAATTTGTCACCAAATTAGGTGAACTAAGCTACAAACACACCACACAAATGGCTCTAGTGCTGTAGTCCATCCTTACCAGTTCTCGGATACTGCGGTCTTCAATTTTGTTTAGGACTTGATCAGGGGAAAAGAGGCCATTTCTGTAAGCCAAAAGCTGAGATAAATCAAACAGGGGTACACCTTCTGTGAAGAGCTCTGCTATAACACAGCCTGGGGAACCAAAAACAGCAGCAAAAGTTTAAGAGGATTATAAACAGACACTTTAACTTAGCTGTTATCTGAAGACAAGAGCACACCCTATGCGACTGTTAGCTCATTGGAAAGGATCTGAGACAGCATCTCAAGATCCAAAAAACTGGTTTTTGTACTTGATCCCTGAAACATCTCCTGAGTATTTTATTTCAAACATGCCAAAGGCAGAAGAGTTTGCAATTAGGAAACATGAGGCAGTGACTTCAGCCACCTGCCAGCTGGAAAAAACACAACCAGAAAAGGAACCCACATCACTGTCACGTGGAAGAAGAGTGCCAGTAAGTCAGTGTGGATTGGGCAGCAGGTCCAAACTGAGTGTCCCTTTTACAGAAGATAAAAGAAATAACCTCTGCTTCCACAGTGCTGCTGGGAGACCACATATATTCCTTCACAGCAGCTCACAAGCACAGTGAGAAACAACACGACGGCCAAACACAGCCCCCACTGATGTGTACATGACACGTGTTCTGCTCAAAGGTCCCACTCCCACTGTTTGCTCCCAACAGTCAGCATCTTGCTCTACCAGTGGAGTACCCTGGAAGCTGTAAGAGCAGCTTGTAAAAAAGTAGTAACTATTACCTTTACATTCAGATTTTCAGCCACTTTAAGGAAAGGGGAAAAAAAAAGCCAAATTTGTGGCTTTCAAAATGCTCAAGACAAGCTCAGAACTCAAGACAGGCTTCCACAGTTGGACTCTATCTTTTCTGAGCAGGACTATGACAGGAGCTTCCTTCCCTATATAACTTCCTGCCTGTGGGGAACGTGAAATGAGAAGGGGCTTCTAAAGCCAGTACTGCCAAACTGCCCTGCAAGCTGCTTCAGTCCCTAGGCAGCTGGGCCTTAACTGAACTGATAGGTTCATCCTCTTGGGTCCCATGAGGCACATGCTACACATCCCTGGAACCTCAGCCACGAAACGATGGTCTGTGGCTTGCAGAACCATCTGTTCCCCAGGGCAGAGTTAAGCCAGAACAGAACAGTTTGTCAGTCCCCTCCTCAGATAACATGGTGATGTACCTAAGCTATGTAGCTCACTGTATTGTGTCTGTGCTTTTTCTGCAAATGAAAGGCTTGGGCTTGGGTCTCCACACTTAAAATAAGCAGGTTTTTCTACATGTGTGTTCTCTAAGCCCAGCATAAGATACAAAACAAAATCCCTCGACCAGCTTTTCTGCACCCCAACACCCAATTACAAACAACACTGTGGTCTGTCCCGATGGCTCCAGGTACCTGCAGAAAAGATATCCATGGCACGTTTCAACTCCCCCCTTGTTCTCTGATTGCTGTTTGCCAAGTCTACCAGAGGAGTTGAGGGGTCCCGCACGTTTTCCAGCTCCGTAGCAAACATGCTGCCGTCCACGAAGCGCTCGGGAGCGATGTAACACGTTCTCCTCCGCGACGTGTCGAAGAAATAATTGAAGTCTGCAGGATTGTCTTCAGGAAGATAAGTTGGTTTAAAACTGGCAAAGTCAGTGAGAAGAACCCAGTTCCAGCTGGTCACCATGATGTTCTCTGTTTTGATGTCCCCGTGGCGGACCCCGGATCTGTGTGCTTGGTCCACCGCTGTAAGGATCTGGAAAGCGATCCACCGCTTCTCGATGTTGTTCAGGAACGGCCTGGTGCTGATCCGGTCGTAAAGGTTGTCCCGGACGTACTGCCTGAAGAGCATCGCGGCCTTCTCCGTCAGCGTGGCTTTCTGGAAGGGCAGGCAGTTCTGTGCTGAGTGCAACCTTATCTTCAGCTCCTCCAGCTCCTGCTTGTAGCTCGTCAGGGGTAAGGTCGGATCCTGGATGGCAAACACCTTCACGACCACCAGCCCCTCCCGGTGCTTGGCTCGGGCCACCTTGAAGAAGCGGGTGCTCCCCAGGCTCTTGTCATATTCGAAGTCGTGGATGTCCGAGAAGTAGCTGTCCACCGAGAGGATCTGCGACGGGGCGATGCCAGCCAGTTGGTTCCCCATGGCGGCACCTCCTCGGGGTACCGCGGCTCTCCCGCCTCAGCCTGGGCAAAACACAGCGCGTAAGTCACAGCGGCGGCCGCTGCGGCATCCGTCCGTTCCCGGGACCCCGCTCCCCCGGGACACCCGCCCCGAGAGGGTCCCGCCGCTCCGCAGGCCCCGCCGCCGGGGCAGCGCTGTGCGGGGCCGGGCCCGGGGCAGCGGGGCGCGGAGAAGCCCCTCCGCAGCGCTCACCGGCGCGGCCCGCCGGGTCCAGGCAGATCAGGACCCTCCCAGCCCCGGCGGCGGAGCCTCTCCGCCGCACTCACCGGCGCGGCCCGCCGGGCCCAGGCACAGCCGGGACCCCCCCAGCCCCGGCGGCGGGAGGGAGCGAGGCGGGCTCAGGGCGGCGGAACCGGCACCGTGGGGCGGACGGGAAGGGGCGGTGCCATGAGCTCACATCCTGCGTCGGGCGGCGGAGGGAACGCGCTTTGACTCCGGGCTTGGTCCGCCAGCCTGAGGAGGGACCGGCCGGGGGTCACACTGTCTTACTGCTACCTGGGCTGGCTCCCTCCTGATGAGACTTTTGTTTGGCTTCTTATATTCTCTGGAATGGTAGAATCCTGTAATAGCAGGTTGGTTGGGAACATCAGGTCCACCCTTTCTTGACAAAAGCCCTCCCTGATCAAGCTGGCCCAGCTCCTGCCCAGCTGAATCATACAAGTGTCCAGTGCTGGGGACTCCACCGCTTCCCTGGGGCGATCATTCCAATGGCTGATTGTTCTTGTGAAAAAAATTACTCTTTTGTCCAATTGGAATCTACCCAGAAGTCACTTGTACCATTTACTGGTCTAACAAAGAGAGACTCTGTGTTTTTTTTATGCACCTTTAAATACTGGAACATGGTGGTGAAGTTTCCTCTGAGCCTTCTTTTCTCCATGCTGAACAAACCCAGTTCTCTCAGCCTTTCCTCATATGGCAGCTTCCCAGTACTTGGACATCTGGAGGCCTTTCTCTGGACCCTCTCCAGCCTGTCCACATGTTTTTTTGCATAGTGGGGACCAAAACTGAACACAAGAGTTCCAGGTGTGGCCTGCCCAGTGCTGAGCAGAGTGGGACAATGACTTCTGTCTCTCTGCTGGTGATGTTCTTGTGGATGCAACAGCCCAGCATCCTGGTGGCTTTCTTTGCTGCAGCAGCAGCAGCAGCACACTGGAAACTCAAGATAGGCCTTGTTGTTCACCAGGACCTCCAAGTCTCTTTCCACAGAGCTACTCTCCAGCCAGGTAGATCCCAGACTGTGCTGCACTCCTGGATTTTGCTTTCTCAGGAAGAAATTCTCTTGGTCAGAAGGTGGCCAGCCTGGTGATGTGCTTTTTGTGCTCTTTGAACAGAAAAATGATTGCTGCTAACAACTTACGAGCCCACATCTCTCCAACAGAGTGAGTGCCTGCGCTGCCCCCATAACTCAGCTGTGGAGGGACACCAGATAATGTCTGGTGAAGCTCCCAACTCAGCTGGAGAGGAGCATCTGTCAGGTCCTGTGGCTTAGCTGTGCTCACCTCCCTTTGCTCATAGGAGGTAAGTTCAGGTTTCAAAAACATGAGTAAGGGTTTTTAATCCTGGGGGCTGTTGGTATCTCCCATAAGCACCCTTTGCTCCCAGCCTGGCCATTAGTTACTGTTCTGAGCTAAGACAGGTCCTGTCTGAGCATGGTCCTGCTGGCCTGGAGTCATTTCAAGGCAGTTTTCCAGGCTGCTCTTAGTGTGCCTCTGCAGTAGGTGCCTAGTCAAAAATGATAGGTGGATTTAATTCTAGCTAAGCTAAACTGGCTGCCACAAATGGAGAGGATGCATGTGTGGCTTCAGAACAATAAAGTAGAAAAAAGAGCATCATTCCTCCCCTTCCCTAGGTCCAAACTGCTCAGCTGCTCCTCCAGATTGAATACTCATTGCAGGGAAAACCTGTCATGTCCTTATTGCATCTTTGGTTCCATTTACTCAGATGTATAAAAAAGAGCCACTTAGTGGTGGCTGTTGACCACGATGAGGCTGATGGGAATTAAATAAGCTGTCAAATCCGTTGCCATCTTTTTTCCCTGTTGCCCAGCTCTTACACCCTTCTGAAGCAAACATCCACAGATACCTGTGCAGACAGTGCCCTTTCATTTTACCTTGAAAATGTCAGAACTCTGCTGCTACTATGGAGCTGAGCTTTAATACAGAAAAGCAAAAACATTATGGTACCAGTAATCTCATGTAAATTGTGGATGGGGACTGGAAATAACCTAGAAACTCACTGTGTTCAATACTGTGTCCTATGGATCTCTGATGCTGCTGCCACAGTACCAAGAATTTACCTCCTGCTTGCAGTGAGTGAAAAGAGGTCAACATGAACAGAGTTTCAAAACAGGAGGTTGTCTGTAACAGTGGGAGGAATTATGTATGTAAGGCACAAAAAGTGCTAGTGCAAGATTCAGCAATGAAGGAAAAGATACTGAAAAAAAATACTGGGGCTGTTGTTTGTCCAACCTAGAATCTTGGTCGTCGTGGAGTGTAGGACTGCCCAGGAATGCCAAGGACAACACCTATGAGCCTGCTCACCTGTAGGAAAAGGGCTTAAATTAAACAGGCACAGCCATACTGTGTGTTGGGGTCTTTGTGTAGATGTCTTTTCCAGCTCTTGAACCTAGCAGCTGATTTCTGCCAGTGTAGTCAGAGAAGTGCAGTTTCTAAAAATCAAATTTATGAAAACGGGGTAGAGGGAGGGAAAGCAGAAGAGCCCTCTGTAGCTGTCCTGGCTGGACACCTGCTGTGACTTTCCTACAATTTTGCTGACAGGAAATCCCCAGGGGAGAGGAATCTTTTCCAGGTAAGAACCTCAAGGACACATGAGCTCTTGGTGGACACCAGAGTTGATCAATTAGGAGAGACAACTCTTTAGGAAACCCCATTTCACTTCTTCTAGGGCGTAGTGAGATATTTATGTTGTATGAAACCAAAACTACTTCGGAAACAAAAATAGATTTAATGAATCTCTAATGCATTTTGGAACAAGAAGAAAGCTTTTGAAACTCTCAGATTCATATGTTTTCATGAAAAGGTCTTGGGAGGTTTTCGTTTAAATGATTCTTTATGTCAGTGTTGTGGAAAATGTTTTACTTTTAAAGGTTTATTAATGTCTCAATTGACTCTATCCGAACGGTGCTTTTATCTTTGCTGCTTTTAAAGGGATTCAAGACGTGTACAGCTCACCCCTCATCAGTGCATGTAAATGTTTTAAAACCTTCTGCAGCACCATTCTGCTGTGTTAGAGCTTCTGACAGTGTCCTGCTGATGTAGCAGGGCTTCACCACACACAGTGTGGCCCTGGTCCCGGGGATTAAAGGAGCAGGAGAAGCAGTTTACAGAATACTTTCTTTAAAAGCACCTAAACCAGGAGAGCTCCCTAAAGGTTTAGTCTCCAGACTGACTCCTGACATATTTGTTCCCTAGTCATGTGCTAATTGTTCTGAAATGAGAATCTCTTGCTCTACCAAAGTAGCATGTATGAAATTAATTTCACAAAACTCAGTGAGAGACCATATGGAAGAGAAAAGTGATATTCATTTTAAACAAAGCTGATTTCAGTCACTAACACATTGTGCTATAGATGTCACTCCCTCGCACTCCCACACCCTGTACTCGGAAGCATCAAGATGTGTGTGATAATTTCATACACACTTTTTGGCTAATATTTCATTCAGGCCAAGTTTAGTATTTCCTATATAAAGCTCTACAAGCCACAAAGAAGTTAAATTGTACCCGCATGTATTCCTGCTGTTAGGTTATACTAGTGCAATTTTCTTCTGCATCTGTGGCTAGTTTTAGCTTTGGGGATTAGGAAGACAGCGGGAAATTGTAAATGTAAAGCTTTGTCCCTCCCTAAACACGCTTGTAAGCTGTTGGTAGTGCTAACCAACCACCCCCTTGCAGCCAGAGTAGAGCAGCAAGAAGATTTTGCTTTTTGTTTTATAGAAGTAGGGAAATTCAGAGAGAGAAATTTCAACCCATTTTGTGCCTCAGGTGGAAGTCTGGTAACTCTCCAATCTCAAGGCCTAACTATGTTAGTTAATGTTTATAGTTAATTACATTTATTACATTTCCTGTGTAATTTTTCCCCTTCCCGCATTTGATTCCTCTGCCTGAGACTCAGAAATGGCTCTTTTGTCCTAGCCACAAGTCTGGTAACAGCCTAATCCAGTGACAACTGCCCACCAGACCCATGTGAAAGCAGCTGCTGTGATACTGGGTTTGTCCCCATGAGAAAGAGTGCGAACAGCATCTCCTCCTGTGGACATGGATTATTAACAATGGCTGCACCTTGTTCTTGCAGTGACAGCTTCCTGGCAGTGATGCTCATACTGTGATACTGAGCAGTGCCCCTTCTTCTCCACTCTTACCCACTGGAACACCAAAATACCCAGGAAATCCACTCCTAGAGTCTTGTCTCGTTGGAGTCAGCAACTATGTTTAGCTTATATCCCAGGCTGCACATGAGATCTAATATTGTCAAAGATTTCAGCTATTCAAATTTGAGAGGAAAAGGGTTGATTCAGACCCATCTTTAGTGAATGATCTATTATCTGATGCCTGGGATAATTAGACACATTGGATGCACAATTAGGTACATCAGTACAATATTAAGTTGCTAGTCATTCTTGCTGTATGGTGAATACAAGGCAGTTTCTGGTTTTGATTAGCATCTCCATTACTTGCTCTCAGTAAACAGATTGTTGACATTTTTAATAGAAATTTGCACACCCCTTCACCTTTCACACAATCAATCTAGTTACCCAGCCTGCTTTAATGTATACTGCAGCTAATAGAAGAGTGGCTGCCATGGCTACTGGAGCCATACAAATGGAAAGAAAAGCTCTTCAGCCTTTAAGGAGTGTCTGGAGGCAGGTAATTAACCAATTTCACTCCACACAAAGCATGTGGAAAGAAATGCACCGGGTATCCCTGTGGGTTTTGCTTTTATGAGCATGTACTTCAAAGATTGCAACACCACATTTCTGGGTATGGCAGGAGAGTAAGAAAGAGCAAGGCTGAGGGCTGCAGCACTCAACCCTCTCAAGCAAATCCAGTTATCATTAACCTGGAGATAACAAAAAGGTCTTAAAAATGATGGCAGATTCATCTTTGGAGAACCAAGTTCCCCCTCCTGCTTCCTTTCCCCCTTTTCACTGCTTTAAGAGAAGCACCTCTGCTGCACCCAGGAGTGGGAGGGTGTTCACCAAAAGATTTTGCAGCTTTTCTGAGCTCTTGGCTCTTTTCATATCAATGCATTGTCATTTATGCATCTTAATATGGCAAAGCTATATTTTTAAATAATCCCTGACATTATAGAGCTATTTAAAAAATAACCTTTTTAGCATGCAAGGTAAGTCACATTCTCCTATGTAGATTATTTGTCAGCTCACAGGGGGTCTGATTTCTGCCCATCGATTTCACTAGGAAGCTCTCAGTTGTGTATAATGAAGGTAAAATTGTGTCTAGGAGTGTTGAATTATGCCTTCTCCAGCACAGAAGAGCATACTCAGGCTTTCAGCAATATCAATCTATTTGCAAATACCAGTGAAATTCTTCTTTGGCCTCACTGAGCCATGACAACATGATAGTCTCTTAGAGCTATAGATTGGATTCCAGGACAGAAATTGCTGCTGCCAGCTAGTTTGAATTCTTGTCGAGAAAGGCAGAAATTCAGCCAGAAAACTGCTGCAAACCTCTGTGTGTCCCGGTTGAACTGTAGGCCAAGAACTGCAGCCTCTTTGTCTCCATAACAAAACACACTCACCAGGAAAGCTACTGGTATTGGTGTGTTGGGAGGTGTTTTTGCTCTGCACTCTCAGAGTTTACTGGTCCTTACTTCATTTGTCTCTGAAATTCAGACCACTAGTGGTTACTTTTTAAAGGACAACAATAATTTTAAATAGCCATAAAATTATTCTGAAGCTGAAGTTGCATTTTCATTCATACTTCTGCTGTTCCTCTAGTATATTTAAAGTGTTTGAGGCTTTGGGCCAAGCATTGGTATAAATCAGAATGAATACTTGGCTGACTTACCTGGATATCTTCCTTCAGCAATCTGTTTCTCATTCACAGTTGGTCCTTCTTTGCAGCTGGGATACCTGTTTCTTTTCCTGGCAGCTTCTTTTTGTGTGTGTGTGTGTGCATGGTTTTGTTGTGGGTTTTTTTCCTTTTATGTCTCCTATCTGAAGCAAATAAGCATCAGCAGCCTAACAGTACTTTGTGATTCCTCAACACTCGAGTCAAGAGTTGTCAAGTAAAATAGTTCTCTTAGCATCTTCAGAACATAATACTTTGAAGAGCAGCAGAGAGCAACCCTGAGGGAAAATATTTCCAGTGGGACTGGAACGTTTTGGTGTGCTTGTGTTTGCAGCCTGACTGTCCCAGGACGTTGCAGAGGAGCAAAGCACAGGCAGGGCTCTCTCCCTGTCATGTGCAGCTCAGCTGGCACAGCAGCACAGTACAAGGAAAACATATTTTCTTCTTCCAGTAAAAAGCCCACTGCATTAGAAGCAGCTGGATGAATCTGCTCTGCTTCCATTTTAAACTAATTGTGTATTAGGGTATGCACGAGATAATTTTGAAGTCAGAGTTTTCATTACCAGCCTGCAAAAGATGACATTTTCCAGCTGCAGGAAAGCATCCTGAGCTGATCCTATAATGAACTCTCTCATGTAGGAATTGCCTCATTACCATCAAATGTTGCCAGCTTTTAGATTTGTGCTCTGCTTCATAAGTTCCAAAAAGCAGCTCAATGTATTTAGGAGCTATTTCCCTGTTTTAAAAGGAAACAGAGTCTACTCCAGGACCCAAGCCAGATCCCTTGCAGTTTAAATGAAGACAGATTGCCATGACTTTATTTCAAAAGATGAAAAAATAGTTTTTGCAGAGCAGTTTTTTTTTTTTATTCTTATCCTTTTTGTTTGTTTGTTTGTTCGTTTGTTTGTTTTTTAAGGAACAACTTGTGCTTTCTGCATTTTTGAAGAACAGTGAATAAACCCAGAAGATTACACTATTGCATGCTCCCACTAGTAAAGTATTAACGTTATAATCAATTTTTTTCTTTGGCAGAAGGCAGTAAAAGGCCAGAATCCATTCTCCCTAATTCTACATACCAACTCCATCGGGTTCAATTCACTTCAAACCAAGGAGGAGCTGCTTTGGAGGGACTAATGATGAGGACTGAAGGATTTCTTCCTTCAGTTGTTAATTTTAATATAATCCAGGTCCATGCTGACCACTTTAGGTCAGCTGTGTTGCCTGACTTCTGTAACAACAAAAATATCTTCTAAACCATGATGGATGGTTACTGAAACTTCTCTTTCACTGGCAGCCTGAAGTTCTGAGTAGGAAAAAGAGGCTTTTTTTTTTTTCCTTACCTTTAAAAGTATAAGCAGAACAGGACACAAATTCATACTGTTATTCATGTTGCATATGCCCATAAGAAGTAGAGCAGCATTTGCTACAGGCTGCAGGAGTACTTCACAAAAAGATATTTTTCAAGGAGAATGTGCTTTCTTAACTGTGTACCTTCTAAATACTGGGGACATCTGCCTGGGCAACACAGTAGGCTGAATCTTAGTGGATGGTGTTACTTGTATGTTGGATTTCACTTGTATATCTTTCCCAAAGGAGCTTGAGAATGGAAAAAATACTGTAACACAGTTGGGCATTTGTCATTTTCTGTTAAAAAAATGGATTATTCCAGCATGTCCAGGCAGATTTAAACAGAAAGGGTCAACTAAACAATTATTTTATATGTACATAAATTAAGACATGAGAGCTTCCAGTAATTTATTTTATCTATTAAAATGCTGCTGTGATTCTGACTTTGAGAAAGGAAGTGCCTCAGAAGGATCAGAAGCCACTATCCCATGGCAAACAACCAAAACAGGATGAGTTCACAGATGCTGAGGATATGGATTCAGCCCGTTCAGGGGAGAGCATGCAGCTGTGTCCTAATAAAAAGAAATAACTGAATTTAATTGATCTCCTAGGGTTGTTCCCTTGATTATCTATGCAAGAGGCATTTTTTAATCCTGGGACTTGTTTTTTTTTCATAATGTCTTTCTTGACACTAGGCCTGTGCTCTGAAGAACCCCTTCTTTTCCAGTGCTTGGCTGTTGCTGTGTCCATTGCACAGGATCCCTCCCACACTGCACCTGGAGAGCTCAAAGCTGCTGGGACAGCAGAGCAGCCTGGAAGGCCATGGCTGGACCTGGACTACAAGTGCCCTGTGCACAGTGGGCAGAGGTGCACACAGAGGAAAAGCACCAGGTCTGACATGGCAGTGCTGGGAGAAGCTTCTAGTCTGGTTAGCATTTGCACCAGGAAACCACAGGGCTCTCTACAGGGACTTCTTTAATTAGCTGAACCCCCAGTGCAGTTTCCCTGTCATGTCCTGAGCAGAGATAGTGCACAAACAGCAGACTGAAATTCCAACTGTGGAAATATGAAAAATGGAACCATTGTACCCTATTCAGACATCTCTTGGTGTTCTTCTCAGTTGAAAAAGAAGTGGGTTTTCTTCCACTTTTTCCTCAGAAAGCCTGTTAACAATTTTAATTTCTTATTCCAAGAAGGGCTGAACAAGTTGGCATCTGAACATCATCACCTTATGGCATATTGTACCTGAGCAAAATCCTACCCACATGCTTCAAAGCAGTGTCCATGGAAAGAACAGTTGTAGCAGCCTGAAGTGCTATTTGTGCTGTCAGTTCTCTTTCCATAAATGTTTTTAAATGGGGAGTGTAAATGAAGCTCTCACATCAGTCACTCTCAAAGCAATCAGAGAATCAATTCCAGCTCTGGCAGCCAGGCAGTGTTGATACAAGGCTTGCTGCACCTATACTCCTGAAGTTTGTTTGCACAGTATTTTATTGTAAATAGAAAAAGACAAATGCAATTGTCAGTTATAAATGAAATCAAACCAGGACAAACTGAAGAACAAAACTGGTGTTTATACTCTCAGCAACTTGTCAGTATGGGCAAAACTACCTGTGACTTGACATCTGGTACTAGCTTTCTCTTTGCTTTGCTTTGCTTTGCTTTCTGCAGACAAGATGATCCATGTTCATTGTTTGGGATTCTTTGCATTATTAACTGCTTGGCAGGGAGTTCAGAAACTGTCCTGAATACAATATTTAGGAGATCCTCTATACTTTATGATTTTATATTACGATCTTTTCTACATATGCCTTCCTATTTTACAATAACTTTTCCATCATTTTGCATCAGAGCATCAAGTCATGCTTTTCTACTTCTCTGGGCTATTTCCATACTGTTAGTATTCTGAAATGTGATCTGAGTAACAAGAGTCATACAATCACAGAATGTTTTGAGTTTGAATGGACTTTAAAGATCATCTGGTCCACTCCCCTGCCATAGGGAGGAACACCTTTCACTTTCCACACAAGGATGCTCTAAGATCCATCCAGCCTCCAGAGATGGGGTGTCTACAGCCTCTTTGGGCAGCCCATTCCAGTGTCTCACCATACTCATTGTAAAAATTATCTTCCTATTTCCAATCTAAATCCTCCCTCTTTCAGTTTAAAACCATTGCCTCATCCTTTCACTCCAGGAAGGCTGGAATCTCCTTTTGCTCAAGTAATGGATTCAGTTTGCTGTGTACTTCAGAGAGTAAGAAGTTCCCTTGGTGCTGTTACACTTTTACAGCTTGTGGAGCTGAGGAGCAGGGCTGTTCAGTTCTTCTCCAGAGTGCTCTGGCTCCAGAGGGACCTAAAGAAGCCTTGGTGAAACAAGGGGAGGAAGGTGGAAGGCTTGGGTGTGAAGAGCCTGCAGCAACCACAGAGTCTGAGTACAAAATAATCCTATTCCTCCTATGAACACAGTACCAGACAGAAACCTTTCTTGGTAGATAAAGCTTGTTACTTTCTAGCCTTGACATGCTTCAAAAAATTATTTCTATGATGCAGGCATTATCTGATGGAGACAGCAGTACCTTAAGAGCCTCTCTGGGTGATGCAGAGCTGGGCCTGTATGTTTACTCCCAGAATGCCAAAAGGCAGGATGCTGCTGCGTGGGAAGGAACTTCCACGTCCTCACTGGACAAGGTTAGTGGCCAGAAAGAGGAAAACAAAAAAATCTACTAGGAATGAATAAAAACTCTGAGGTTCAAGAGGCCCAAAACAAAGTCTTGATGATGTACCACTTTCTCCTGGGCCCTTTTGTTATCTGAAAGTTACCTTTATAAATTAGAAACTTTGCTAAAACCCCTCCTGTTTTGTTATTTGTTGTCCTGGGCTAGCCCAGAGCATGCAGGGCAGAGGGAACAATGCAACCCTGCTTTGAGAACAATGATGTGGGAATGCAGGGGAGTGCTGAGGTGGGGATGCAGGGGAGTGCTGAGGAGGGGGATGCAGGGGAGTGCTGAGGTGGGGATGCAGGGGAATGCTGGGGCAGAGAGCAGGCACAGGAAAGGGTCTGTGCTTGGAGCTGCAGTGAGCTTGAGGAGGGGTCATGGAAGTTGGGGACAGTGACACAGGCAGGGATTTATTGCACAACATCCACTTCATCTTTGGACACAGCAGTAGAAACCCTCATGCTTTCAGTACAAGGGTTCTGAGCACCATGAGGCAGGCACAGCTGAGGACCATCCTGCTCTTGCACACTCTAAAAACCCTCACAGGTCCAGCCACATTTGGCTTTAGGTCCTGAAAATACATGTGAGCTGCTGAAAATAAAGCACCTCATTAACCATTCATTAATTGCTTTCTAGCAGTAATTTATTCTTCTTCCTTTTTTTATTTACTTCAGTAGACAGCTCTTCCTCTGATTTTGTGGCATGAAGGTAACCTGCAGTGACAAATGGAAATTGGGTTTGAGCCCTTATTTCTAGACTGGTTTGGATTGGTGGTGTATTGCTGGAAAAAACCACCATCCTAGCTGCTAGGCAACTTTGGTAGTGATTTAGACACTTTTCCTGCATTAATTGTGGACTTCTTAGGTTCTTATTTTCTTTGTTTATCTTAAACATCCAGTTTATACCTATATAATACAATTCTAAACAAAGCCTAGATTTCTTCCAATACTGGTTTGTAACAGGGATTTAAAAGGAAGAAAATCCATTTGGAATGCTAAGGGACAAGTAATATCTGCAAAATACCTTCTTCATTGCTCTAATTTATACTCTTCAGCATACAAGCTCTGCTTTTCTAGCAGGAGCACCACACTCACATCTGATTAGCTGAAGCTAAGCAAATCTGAGTGTTAATTCAGTAGAATCCTCTGAACTGGTAGACAGCCAACTCAATTAAACAGCTATCCTGATAAGGAGAGACACAAATGCTTCTGTAAAGACTTGCCATGCCATAAAGTACCCACCAAGGTAAAGCTACAGCAATAAGGAGATTATTCTCAGCATTTCAGCTTTCTTGGGCATTTATTTCATTATTATTATTACTGGAATCTCTCTTTGTGGTGGAAGTGAAGTCTGGCATTTTGCACTGATTGAAGAGCTTGCTGTACTTAACTCCCTGTGTCCCTGAGTGAATATATCCCTGCTAAGCAGTGTCACTGTCATTAAGTGTAATTGTGCTAAATTAGCATCCATGGAGACGTCCTGGTTAAAAACCTTTTTCTATACCAGCAATTGTATACAAGTAACTTAGTCCTGACAGGAAAAAAAAAAATCCCTGAGCAATAGCTAAGAGAAAGAATTTGCAGTTGCTCAGGAGAACAGCAGGCAGGGAGGGCAGTGTCCCCACACCAGCAGCCCCCGGGCAGGGCAGGGTGGATTGCTTTTCTCTGCTAAGTCAGCAACGGTGTCCGTGTCCCTGGGCATTGCTCTGCAGTACAGGGCTTTCTCTAAAGAAGATGTGTGACCACTGCAGACACTGCTTTGGCAGAATCCTGATTCTCAGAGTGCTCAGCTCTCTTGCTGGGTGGAAGTTACCTGCAATTCTGGTGCTTCTCTGGCTTCCTCTGAGCACTCTGCACAGGAACAGTTTGCCATGCGGAGACTTCAAATGATCCTCTTAAGAATTAATGTTGGAAAAAGGCTTTTTCCTTTTTGAGCTGTTATGCTTAACATCTAATTAGCCTGTGGTGTCAAGGCTAACATGATAATTCTGTAGGCCAGACATTTCTCATGAGGTGTAAGGAATAATTTAAAATGGTCATTAGGAGCTGCGTGGACATAAAAATAGATTTTTTTTTTTAACTTTATCTATAAATTCAGATAATTGTGCTACAGTATTCCAATTTAGTGCTCATTTCTGGAGTTATTATGTAAAATAACAAGCTGGCATCTGTACTGCATCATATGCTTGATTACCTGCACGTGGAAAGTGGCCAAAGAACAAATTCAGATAACCAAGTGATTAGAGGCTTGAGGGAATTTTCAATATAATTAATCAGCATCTGGGGACTTTAACTTGTTTCTTTATGAAGGGTTTTTGGTTCACAAAATAAGTTTACATAGAATGCAGAGCAATCTTTAGTTCAGCCTTGAAGACTTGCACAGAAGAGAGCATTGAAAAAATGTTTTTCATATCTGATCATTTGCCTTTTAACTGTCCTTAATAACTTTTAACCATCCTTAATACATCCTTTTACTGCCTTTCATCTCATGTCCAGTAAGCCAAATTGACAGAAAATTATCTTCCCTTTCTGTATAAAAGGAAGAGTAATATTTGGTCCTTCCCTACATACAGAGAACACTTGAATAACAAATCTTTGCTTCTGGTAGTGCTGATGCATGTTAAAGTATTATCCATTCATATTCATGTGCACACAACAAACACACAGATCTTTTGAGACTATGCTGATACAATCTCTCTTTCACAGCCTGCTTCAGTCAGAGCTCCAGGACTGTGTTAGACTGGAAGGATGAATTCAGGAGGAATCAGGAATCACCACTGATCATGCCTCTTCCCAACCTCTAGATGTTCAAGCCCAGATACCTGCAACCGAGAATGTCACAGCTGATTTTGACAATTAAGCCAAAAGAGTGATGGATTTCCTCAGTTAAACAGGTGTGATGAGCTGTGTTCTCTGCAGAGGAAGGGATTTGTCCTTACAGCACAATATTGCCTCCCAGAGATGGCCATTTAAGCTCCTTTCACTGTGTTGTTGGGGGTGTAATATCCCCACACAGCAAATCGCTTTTTCACCAGCAGCACCTACCTCCTACGTACCACACACCTTTCTTGGCACTCCTTGGCAGCTCCTGCCAGCAGCACATGGGTGCCAAGGTGGCCTGGCATACCAGATGGGATGCCTTGGCTCGTGCTGCAGACCAGCAGGCAGGGTTTATACCATTTTGCTGCACTTTTTTTGTGCACTAGTAGCAGGAGCATCCGACCCCTAATTCCTGAGGCTCAGCACCAGCCCATTGTCATGCCAAGCCTTTTCTGAACAGGCTCAGCCAGCTTTGCAACTGCAACAGCCATTTGTCTCTGATACCTATAGACAGGGACTAGAATAAAACTGTCCAGCTGCCTTTCAGGTCTTAGGAGTAAAGAAGGATCTGTGCATGTGAGAGGCTGGTATCAAAATATCTCCTAATGCCAGCATACCATATAGTGCTTCTTTCCAGGTACTTGATTTAACATCCTAGTACTACAGCATTCCCTTAGTCTTTCAGGGAGGTTTTGAGTAAGGTCGTTAAAATTGCCTCAGGAGCTAATGACTTTAAATATTTCATTCTTCTACATTTAGTTTGTAATGATTCCTTGTTTATTTCCCTCTGAAAATGAGTTCTCTTTTCCAGCAAAGAATGGAAGAATATGGGTACTACATGGTTTCTATATTCTTATTGTCCTTTTCTAGAAAAATTAATGAATAAAAAAGTTACAGAGGCCACATCAACAGATAACTCTGTCAACTCAAACAACTACTAGATTGATCCATGTGTCACTTGTGGAATTAGTGTTATTTCCATCCCTGAAAACCTTGGTTACAGAGCAAACAAGTGCAACATATACAAAATTCAGGACATATTCAGAGCAATATTCTTTGTCAGTGTTTCTCAGCCTTTTTTAGTTGAAGAACAAGGCAAACTTTAATCAAAGAAACATCTCTCTTGTTGTTGTTATGATTGTTGTTATATATAGCTATTCTATCATCAAAGAAGTGGTGGCAAAATCCACTCGATGGAATGCCAGAGTTCACCTCATCCTACTGGCCATGATGAGACTGTTTGGACACTGGAACTTAAAGAATCTCTTACCCTTGGTTGAGACTTGGCCTGTATTTCCAGATGCCTGAGCTTCATTGTGAGAAGAGAACTCCTTGGAAATGCATCAGGTAGATTATGCACAAATGCTCCACCTGAGACACAAAAACAGATATAAAGACTGCTTCCCTTTTTACCAAAGTCCTTGTTCCTATCCCCACAACCTTCTCCTATCTCACACAGCACCTTTATTTTATTCCATTAATGGGCAGGCTATTGAATCCAAGGGACTGAAATAACCCAGTACCATTGAATCAAATTCTCACACAGTAAAAATAAATGCAGATGTTTCCTATATGCCCACTTCTCAGGTAGCTAATTGGCAGGTTAGGAAATTGTTATTTTCTTGCACTGTTCATAATTTTTTGTTCCATATGTCATAATACATTTATTTACAATTCAACATTGTCTTGACAGCAGGGAGTACAGTGTGCTTTCTGTAAAGGCAGTCTGAAGATTGTTGTTTAAAGCAGAATCAAAGACTTAGGAAGCAGACAGGGACTTAGCTCCCAGCAGGTGATAAGGGACATTGCACTGAGACAGCAGAGCAGGAGGTTGGCTTCCTGCACTCTGGAATGCAGAGATAGGAGAGGCAAAAGGAAACAATAATAAATCACAGGGTAATGGCATCACATTATTTCATGGGATGTTCTGGAAAAACAAATGGAAGATGAATGGTATTGTGTCTTACATATGCACTGTAAACATCTGTAGGATGATTGAATTACCCATGTGCTGAAGATGAGCTTTAAACATAAAAATGAGGGAAGAGAGGGGTGAGATGCCCTGTTAATTCCAGTGGTGACACCACTAACTCCACTAGGAACCCTATCTTGAAATTCTCTCTTAAGGGCATGAAGTATAACTCTTTAATCTCCTACCCACAATCACAGCAGCTCAAGAGCACTCTAAAAGGTGATTGTTCTGTGCATGGGAAGCCCTTGAGGTGACTCTTGAAAGGAAAACCCTGAGGTGCAGGCATGAAGAAAATGGAGACATCCTTTTTGGAAGTGGTAATGGGTTTAAATTGAAAGAGGGTAGATTTAGGTCAGATATTAGGAAGTGAGAGTGATGAGGCACTGGAACAGGCTGCCTAGAAAAGCTGTGGATGTGCCCTCCCTGGAACAGCCTGCTGGTGGCATGGGGCTTTGAGCAACATGGTCTAGTGGGAGATGTCCCTGCTCATGTCATTGAGGCTGGAACTAGGGGATCTTTAAGGTCTTTTCTAGGCCAAACCATTGTATGCTTCCATCACTTGTGACCATAAGTGAGGATAATGAAGATCACTCCAGCCACCAGCAGGCTGTTGGTCAGCATCTGCAGTGTTCAGAGGTTAGTTAAGAACACAGCACACTCTGCAGTTGAAATCTATTCATCTTATTTGTTTCATGAGACAGAAAATCTATGGCAGGTTTTCTCTTCCTGCCTGCCTTCCCTGAGAGCTGAGGGTCAGAGGCAGCTAATGTCAAACAGCCCTGAGGAATGATCATTTCTGTGCACAAAACCCATAACTCAAGTCTCATCACTCTTTGCTGTCAGTCAGTTTTGGTGCTGGTGGGGAGGCATCATTTCTCTGTTACTTTCCATCTCTGCTAGAAGTGAACCATGTCCAGGCTCAAGATGAGACAGTACATCCAGCAAATCATTTCTCCAAACTGCTGCCCTCGGTGAAGCACCATCTCACAGCAACAAAACTTCAAAACATTTAACATTGCATCTGCTCTGTAATTTGGTTCAGTGTAATTTTTGTTTTAGTAACAAATCCATTTACTCCCCACTCCAATCTGCTGCAATTGTTTCACTCTCTTTGTCAATGGGATCATTGTTCTCTTCTTCTTAAAAGTTTGCAGCACTTTTTCTTGTCCACTCATATTTCCACCTTACTGGGCTGAACCTCAGAACCTTGCTGTGTTTCTTTCTGGCTGTTTAATTAATGCTTCATCCCTTTCCTTTTTCTAAAGGGTAAGTTGGCTTTTTTCCTGATAACTCATCACAAGTTGATTCATTTGTATTTTTGCTAATTTTATTTATAGTTCCTTCTGCATCTACATCTTCCTCTCATGCTTTAGGACAAAAGCATTCTAAATAAATTAACAACTTTCTTCCTGACTGCCAGGATAGCTGCTTATATGAGTCTGGTTTCTAATTCATTAGTGCTGATGAGGGACTGAGGCCCTGAAGCACACAGTGTGATATCCCAGCCTGTACACTTTCTAATGAATGTTCCCATTATACACTTACTTGTCCAATCATCTTTTGAATCTGAGTAACATTTGACCTCTGAGATGACCTGCAGCAAAAAAAAAAAAAATATCACATTTTAATCACTTTGTATTTTATTCAAAAGAAAGTCTAAAAAAAAAAAAAGAACAGAAGATTTCTTTCTTTGCTTTGTTTCAGATGTGCTGGGGCTTGGTTCTTCTGGGTAGGGTAAAAGCAAAGAAGAGCTCAGCCCTACGTTGTTCTTCTGTCTTTTATTTCCCTCTGTGTCTGTCTCCTGCCTGCTCTAAACAGTTTGCATCTTTTCAATCCTTCTTCCTGTAAAGCTGTGGTATGACTATTCATGACCACTGTCTGGCTCATGTCCTTGCATTTCTGCAGCTGGTTTTAGTGAGCTGATGAGACAGACTATGGCTATGGGTGCTCCCACTTAGACACAACCTTAGCTTCTGAAATAGAGAATAACACTGCCCTGTCTCATTCTCTAGGCATACGTTTTTGATCATCTATTCACAACATGGGCAACACCTTCTGCTTGATGTCTGTAGGGTGGCTGTATGTCCTCTGCACTAGAGATCCAGGCTATCCAAAACTGGCAGCTAATTCCACCCTGACATTCTTTTTAGAGTGTATACAAAGCAGAAAGAACAGATTGACATGCAGCTCCTAAGAAGTGTCCTTCATTATATAAACAGATAAAGTCTAATCCAGACATAATTTTCCAAAACACATTTTGTGAGTGTCTTTTTACTTTCAAACACATATTTTCATCAGATGTTTGCCAATTTACTACCTGAAATTCACAGTCCATTGGCCACACTTTTATTCATGCTGACTCTTCCTTTTAGTTATACGTACATTTTCTACATTCTTTTTCTATCTGATCAATAGAGAGCTGAACTGTCATGGGAAGCAAGCCTTCTAACAATGAAGTCTATTGTAAAATAGAGGATTTTTTTTCCAGTAGATGCTAAGCATCTGAATTATCAATTGCACCTGGAGTTTCAGGTGCTCAGCACTTGGTCCTTACTCTCCACCAGCTTTCAATTTACATATATGCTTTAAATTAGATCCTAAAGGATCTCATTCTGCCCTGTCATTGGCAGAATTGTCATTCTTCACTCTAGGAAAAGTCACATATCATGCACTCAGAGGATCTTGTCTCATTTCTTGCTTACTTCACCAGCCTCATATCTAAGATCATCACAAAGACAAGAGGAAAACACTCTGGAATTACCCAGCAGTACTCTCCTTAAACCACAGGCCAAGCCAGGTCTCTTTAAATAAGAGGAGGAGGCCCCCAGGTGATCCTTTATAAAGCCAGGAGTGCATACCCCACCTATTTTGGGGTAGGGTGTGGAGGGGTCTCATCCAAGGATATGGTCCTTGGGGAACAGCCAGAAGGGCTGTGGAAAAGAATTGTGGATGATGGGAGTATGGGGGGAAAAAAGGTGAGTTATTTTTGGTTCTCAGCCATTGAATTATCTTGAGACCAGAAGTTACATTTAAAAAAGAAAGCAGTTTTGCCCAGGTGTAAACCCCTAAGGAAATACAGCAGAGTACAACATGCAAGAGCAAAGGTGAGTGGCTAGGAGGTGTCAGCTCTGCTTTAGTGAAGTGTCTCCCTAATTTCAAGGAGAAAGTTGCATGTCCAGTCTGTTAGAATGTGTGTTGTATCTCCATGGTATCTTAACCTACTCTTAGGTAAAAAATATTTAGAAAATCTAGTGCTGTTTGAGGGTGAATTGCTGGAATTGGACACAACTTGAGAAAGGCCTTCCTCTGGTTTAGGTGTGAAGAGGCAGACATCTCAAAAACAAGAAGCACTTCTGCCTCTTACTATAACCTTTCTGATAAGAGCTACTTAAATCAATATTAGCTTTCTAAAGCTTCTTTTGAGGCTCCTAGCAAGAGAGTCTCTTACCCCTAGATGCACCTGCAGACCTGGTCCTTGATGTAAGTCTTGTACTTAAATAAAAGAGTATTTTCTAGATAATTTGACCTCTTATGTCTCCAAATATGTCTTAAGTGGACCTATTAAAGACCAGGACTGACCTGTATTTTCTAACTGAAGTGGAAGTGCCTTTGAACAGGACTTCTCTGAGTAAGAGGTGGAAAACATTCAGATGAGTCCTCAGAGCTGGAAGATCAGTGTGGCTGAGAAAAGGCCCCCTTGATTGCAGTGTTCTCCCCTAGCCCAGGCATTTTCTGCTGGCTGGGAGTTGCTGGGGCTGTGGGTGGGCTGCCAACCTGAGGACAGTCTCTGTGCAGCCCTGTGGGAAGGTCAGTTGGGGCACCATCTCTGGAGATATTCAAGGTGAGTTTGGACAAGGCTCTGAGCAGCCTGGTCTAGATGAGGGTGTCCCTGCTCACTGCAGGGGGCTGCCCTAGATGCCCTTTGGAGGTCCCTTCCAGCCCTAAACATTCTATGATTCTATGCTGTTTGGCAGACAAGGCTGTGGAGATCTGATGAGTAGGATCCTGGATGAGAGAGTGTTAGGGATGAGAAAAAGCTCAACCAGCTTCAGTCTGGCCCTTCTAGTCCTACTGCTCCCTCAAGTACCCTGAAGTAACCCACAATCCATCAGCACACTGAGGAAAACGTTTTCATGCTCCCTGGGCACATGTGAATCATTTGTCAATCTTTTCTCTTCAAGGTTAATAGTCTGCACTATATGATCTGTGTAGTAGACAAATAACACATCTGGATTTCTGTTATCTGGCTTGGCCATGGCTTCTTGTTGCTACGTGGGGGAAGCTTCTTCAGGAAGAATTTGTTAGGAAAAGAGCCTTTCTTTGCTTCATAATCCTGCAATATGAATACAGAATTGCCTGGGCTACAATGTCAAAATAATTAACAATGAAGCACCAGTGCCAAGGGAGCTATCAACTGGGATATCTCTGGATCAGTATTGGGTCTGGGATTAATTAATGAAAACACTAATTAGGGTTTCTATTAAACAATCTGGAAGATAAAATGAAGTGTGCATTGATCACATTTGTAGAGGCCAGGCTGTAGCTACAGAATGATTGATCAAAAGATTTTAGAGTAAGAGGCAAATTTTAAATAGGGTGAGATTTTAATTTAGATAAATGTTAAACAATGCGCTGGGGGGTGACACTTTATAAAATAGAAGGCTGCTGATTAGAGATTGGTAAGACAGGGAAGAACTTGGGAGAGTGGGTAAAAAATGGGGCACAAATCCCAGTGCCATAGAGATTCAAAAGACAAATAGCTTTCCTGGGTGTACAGGGAGTAAAACGAGGGCATTTGTAGGACAGTGGCCATAAGGATTTCTGTTTGGTGCTTCTACTGTGGCAATGCAAGTGTAGAGCTTCAACATGTTCTCTGTGTAAAAGAAACCCTTTAATTGTGACCTCAGGGTTGGGTGCTAAAGGAATAAGGCTTCTTGAATTGATGCAGAGCTGACAGATGTGTACCCAGCTTCTGAGGCACATGAGCAATTGTCAGGCTCCATTGCCAGGACACCTCTCAGCCTGGCTCCCAGTCTGCACCCTGCACATGGTCTGTGCTGCTGGCTTCTGATGTGTCCCTGCATGTGATGTGTTGGTGCTGTTCTGCTGTGTTCCAGAGGTCCCCTCCAACCCTTACTGTTCTATGATTTCATGACTTGGAATTCTTGGGAAGTGAGATGTCTCTGGGAAGAAAAGAGAGAAGCACATTGCTTTATGCATGTGTTGAAGAGGAAGAAAAATCTCTCAAAATACTTTGTGTGGGAGGAGCTATAGACCAGTCACCCGGGCAAACAAAGTGAGCTACTTGCAACAGAACTTGTAGAATCTGTAGTTACTTGTGTGCCTGTGTGAACACCTCTGCTTCAAAGGCTGTGTGCTGTGCTTGAGAAGCATTATGAAAACTCACATAAATTCTTTCTTGCAGTAAAATTGAATATTCTGTTTTGGCATTGCACCAACAATCAATCTATATGCTTGGGAATTAGTTTATGGTGATATTTTTTAACCACATCTTCTTTCTTTAAAAGCACTTATTTTAATCTAGATTCAATGACACCATTTGGTTGCCTAGGACTTTTTTTTATAGTAATAAAAGCTTTTAATTTCATGGAATAGTATAGGAGCTGAGGTTGGGATGGACTCCTGGAAATCATTTGCTACCATACAGCAGTCAGCTGCTGTTGTTCAGCTCTTTATTGTAAGTGTCACTGGGGTGGGACTGTTGTGTGTATGTTTCTCTACAGCTATACACATGTACCTATACTGATGCATTTATTTATCTCATCTTTTTTTCCACTCGGTGGAAAGAGAATTATTTAAACCTTTTAAAACAGCATCTGATGCTGTTTGTGGACTTTGGCTGCTGGAGTGATATTTTATAGACTCTCATTAAAGATGTTTATAACACAGGGCAAGTTGTCCAAGTGCTCTGTGGGAGCTGCTGCACTCACTGTGACAGATCCCACAGGCATTAGCTGAAGCAGCAGGTTAATGATGTTCCCATTGACACAGGGTAGTTGCCATGCCAGGGTACAGGGGCTGTTAGTCTGTTTGCTGTGTTCTGAACACATGGCAGATCACTGTTGTACTATAAATTGGGTGCATTCCTAGATGAAGCTGAAGTGTTTATATTTCTTTCTTTTCCTTTAAATACATTGTAGCATAGGAAGCCAGGGATTTCTTTCACACTACAGGCACAGCAGAAGAAACTGTTCTTGCAGGTGTTGGAATGCCTGTTTGGAAATTTTGTCACATTATTTTAAGCCAGAGAAAAGATAATTTTTCACTAAAACTCTTCAACTACAACATTCTGACAGCTAATATGGTATGTTGAAAGCTTGTCTTTGCTTTCCTTGGCTTGTTGCTGCATTTCTTAGAGGGGGGCAGAGCAGGGAGAACATTACTAATACGTACCACTGGCTTACTCTTGTCAGTGCAAGTTTTTCTAGTTAAAGCCAGTTCAGTTCTTCACTGTTTGTTCCAATAAGGAATTCAAGGGGCTATTAAAGAAAATGTAGAAATCTGATACAGGCCAAGATACACAGCAACCAGAGGATGTCTTCATACACTTGAGACCACCTGGACTACTGCAGCTCTGTCCCACCTGAGCACACATGAGGTGGGTGCTGAAGCACTGGTGTCAGGCCAGCCTGGCACAAGCCTGCTGATGAGTGGCCCATGCCTCTGGAAGAGTTTGGTCATGCACTTCAGAACTTTGCTCTAGTGGTTCCTTTAAAATGGACAAGTACTAGGACATAATTGTTTTGTATAACCTCTAACTTTAATCTAAGATCAGTGTTATGGTTTACACCATTCACTCAAAAATCGTAATAGTCTGAAGATGCTTCTTTGCAAAGTGAAGCCAATTGCTTTCTCCAGATTGAATCTCCTGTGTCTGTGGCTTGTGCCTTCAGTTTTATTGTTCATGTCCTTCTGTCTATGGTGATCCTGGATTGGCAGAGTATTTGCAGTTCAAGTTCTCATGCTGTGCTGTGTCACTGACCTTCAAAACCTTCCCCTGGCTTCACAGCAACAGGTGTACTTGGCAGTTTTCAGCACTGACAACCCCAATTTCCTTCCTCTGCTCTTCAGGTGGTCAGAGCTGCACAAATGCCAGCAGATTAGGTAAAGCACAGAGTGCTGGCTCAGCAGGGCTTTGTACCAGAGTGAGGGCTGGAGAGGGACTGTGCTGAGAGCCCCAAATTGGCTGGCATCTCAGGAGGGGAGGTGACGTGAAGTGGGAAGACCACCTTGCAAGCAGGCCTGCTGCCATCCAGACAGATGGGCTGAAGCATAAGCAGCCTGGCGGTCGTTTAGGAACACAAAATGGATTTGTTGAAGGCAGTTTTCCAAGCATGAAATATCAGAATGGCTGCCTGTGTCAAGCCTCCAAACCTGGAGGGAAGGATGTGTGTGAGTAGTGTGGGATGAGCTAACACTGAAAACAAACATGAAAATCTGTCTTGGATCCTTTCCTGGATCCATCGAAAGATCATTTGTGTAGCTGTGAGACCTGGAAGGGAGGAGTGGGAGAAGAGTCCTGCAAAGCTGTGCTAGTTCCCTGTGGCATGGATCACTTCCCACAGACTGTCGACAAGGTAAAGAAATTACTTTTTTTGCCAGAGCTGTCTGTGTGCAGGAGGTCTAATGCAGGAGTCTGCCAGATGTATTTCATAGCTTCAGGACAAGTTCTGTAGTATTAGCCAAGCTCTAAGTACTTACTGTAGACAGAAATATACCTTAGTGAAGACTTAAGACTTGGAGTTCACACAGCTTCAGTGGCTGTGAAGCTCTAAGTGAAGACTGAATTGCTGTGCTCAAAGAGCCCAGCTCTTCTCTGGGACTTAAAAGATCCATGACAGCAAAGCAAGGGGAGAACCTCCAACTTCCATAAAACTCAATAATTGAAGATGATAATTGATGGAAATGTGCTATGCTGATTTTTTCACCCACTGCAAGAACCATGCAAACACTTCTTGTCTGCTGATCCAAGGTGCAAAGTGAAGAAGGGCTCATGGAAAGAGAACTGTGGTGACATGGAAGGAAATTGAGTTTGCAGGTAAGGCAAAGTCTCCAATAGCAAACTAAGCTTTACCTGAGTTTACATTGTTATGCTCTGTAAGTGGTGCCTTGCAGTCCCAGTTTAGAAAGCAAAGAATGAAAGAAAGCTTTAATCTGGCTGAAATCCACATAACAGGATTGTGTGCAAAACAAAAGTGAAATCTGCCAGTGAGTGCAGTTGGTGAAATGCAGCTGGAGGAGGAGGGAATATGCTAGAAACAGCAGTTTTCTAACCTCTTTATTGCAGCTGAACAAGCTTTAAGAGGCATTAGGATTTATCCTTTGTGGTGAGAGGGACAGGAGAAATTGAGACCTGGTTGCTGTACTTGATTTTTGTTTTGCTCAGCAGGATGCTCTCCCCAGCAGCAGGGCTGGCAGAGTGTGCTGGGAGGGAAAGGATTTGCATGTGGTAGAACTGCCCCTCGGTTCCTGCAGCTCACATTGCCCCTGTGGCACTTGAACACTGGTCATTTGTTGTAGGCTCTGGTTTTGATGCTTTGATGATCACCAGTTGCTCTGCTGAAGAGAGTTGTGCAACAGTCGGAGTACCAGTGTTTGGGAGGAGGCAGGAAACATGCATTCAGATCTCCAGCTCAGGAAACCTCTTTGTGCAGTAACAGCAATTGCCTGAATTATGGATCATCTACTGCATAAATCTGTCCTCTCCCATTTCATAAACCTTCCTATGCATGTGATTTGGAACCTTGTGTCGACAGTGAAAGCCAAGAGGATTCAAGAGAAGGTAAAAGCACATTAAAAATCCCCCAAACCTTTGAATGTAACCCTGTGGATGATTTAGCTAGATCTTAAGGGGAGAGGGGCAGAAGTTTAGTTGTTGTCTGAATGTCAGTATCTGGGAATAATGTCTGTGTTCATGCTTTTAATGTGAGCTCTGTGCTTTTGAGAACTTGCTCTGAGAACAAGTATTTTTTGATTAAGAAAATCACTGGACACTTTAAGTAATTGGTGTCTGAGACCATCAAGCTTTAAGTAGCCATTACTTCTCTGATCACAAAAAAAGTCTATTTCATGTAGTCTATTTCAGTTTTCAGTGAATTCCAGTTCATCTTGAATCAGTCATCTCCATCCTAGCTGGCAGAAGAAACTGAAACTTCCCTTTTGCTTTCGATAGTCTTGAATCTGCTTGTTGCACTAAAGGGAGTATGTTTGAGGAAATCAATTCCTATGTCTATAAAATAAAGCAAACTTCCTGACTCTTGCCTGTGCTGTCAGCCATAACTGAACGCTCTGCTGTTCTCTCTGCTGCAAGGGCTTTGTCTCTGCTGAGATGTTAATTAATCTGAGATTGGGTGTAGAGACTGGTCAGTATTGGGGCTCTTATTTAACACAAATTGACATGACAAAGGTTAAACTCCTGACAGTGGGGCTAGTAACTTAGCTGCTTGAGTGTTTTGGTAGAGGATGATTCCTTGCCCTCCCTGCAGCATTGTTATCCTTAGGAGAACAGAATTGTCACCCAAAATTGTTGCTGTTTCACAAGGAACTGGAAGTTATTTAGCAGGGGTGTGAGTCTGGAAGGGGGGGCACCTCTGAGCTGCTGTTCTTTCATCTGATCCATACTCAGTATTTTGCTGTGTGATGAGTGCTCAGAAGCAGCCTGTAACAAGAGCTGAAATCCTGCATTCCTTTGAACAGTTAGACTCCTTTTCTCTGTGCACTAAGTGATGGGGAATAGCCTGCTGCTCTAATGGAGAGGTCAGTGGGCAGAGAAAGGCACATTCCTTTGGCATGATACACTTCGGAAAAAAGTACCGAGGCGGTAAGTGGCGGGGGGTGGGGGAAGTCTGCTTTCCTGTTTGGGTTCAGTAATGTTCATTATTTTCTTTCTTACTCCTAATGTTTTCACACTGGCTAACAGCTCCAGCACTACGAGTTAAAGAAACAGTGCGTTTGTCCCGTGTTGGCTGGGCTGCTGCTCACCAAATACCAGCATTGCTGCTTTGACTCTACAAACACTGACAGGGCTGGGAAGTGCAGTTGAGCTCAGCAGGTTGCCCTGCACAGTGAGAATAAGCTCTTTATTCCTGAGGCTCCCATTCTTTTATCTAGCAGGATTAAGTGCTCGGGATTGTTCGCTTAATACTGGCTCAGTGCCTTTTAATAAATATTACAGGTAGGTGATGAACACTGTTTACTTTGAGGGCTTTTGTTGTTTTCTCAATAATCACCCATTGCTGATCTGGACTAAATTAAATCCCAGGAGGGTTAATGGATCCATGCTAACTGTACTGTTGTGTTCTGTTCAGACAGTTCTTGTGTGGTGCTCAAAGTGCTTCTTGTGCAGTCACGGAGGCACAAATCATAAGCAGAGGACATAGACAGGGCTCACTGGCTAATAACTTGGAGTTGGTCAGGGCTTGTCCTGACAGCTGAACTTCAGAGGAGGCACAGATCAGTTAGAACTCCAATATATATTAGTGAGATCGAATGGTTTAGTGAGGAACCTGTAACTTGATGCTAAATGAAATCATTCCATATGTGTAAAGATGTGAATACCTTCGGTGAAATACACTTTTGGCACTGCTGCTCCAAGCTGCTGGAAGAAATCCATCTAATCAAAACAAGCATTGATGTGGTTATTAGCATGTTAGTCCCAAGACACAAAGCTTTATCAGCAGAAAATGAACGGAATGTGATGCTACTGTTCATTCTCTTTACATTGCCTGATATTATGCAGTGAATGTAATGAGGCTTGTTGGAGAACTGCTGCTCACTCTGATGTTCCTGGGAGACTTGTTCACTGATCAAACATTTAACATGAAATACCACATTAAATAGGTGGAATGGTTCCAATCTGAGGTTGGCTTTGCATGCTCGCTTGAATGAATTGCTTCTTGGTCTGGAAAACAGTCAACTAAAAGTCCTGTTTACTAGTTGCTTAGAAACTTTACAGAAACTGATCATGAGTAAGGGCATTAGACATGTAATATTTCAGTTGAAACTAAAGCTGCAAAATAACTGCATATTGTTCAGGAACACATTATGGAAATTGCCATAGAATCTCATCAAGTCCAAGAGAGAAAGAGATTATAAGTAAGACATGTGTATAGATAAGAACATCCAGACTTACACTAAGAAGGATAAACTTGCTTGCTTCAGGTACACAGCATGGTTTAGAAGCACTATATCCATACCAGCAGTATATTAAATAATGGTTTCCTTTCTTGGATCACCTTTTGGAATCATGCCTTACTGATTACAGGACTTCATGGAGTATAGGTATGAGCCAATAAAGGAATTATTTATGATCTTTAATATTTTTTTCCCCACTTAAAACAAACTCTTTAATATTTTTAAAGCATAAAAATCTGAAAGCTTCTTGACAAGATGTATAGAACTGGTATGACAATGTGTTTTATGGCTATATGATAGACTTTCTTTGAGAGTAAGAGACATTTTAATAGTATAGTTGTGCTTAGGAGATAATTCTGGTTAAATAAGGCTAATCTAGTCTTGCAGAGCTATTTCTTAAGGGAATATGTGGTTTTATTAGGAAGTAATTCTTACCTAATTCTATACATTGTGTTTTTCTATATAAACTAAGTTCTTAGAAGGTTTAAGGTATTTAAGATTCATTCAGCCTGAATAAGAAAATTACTGTAACAATGTCCTAGGATATGGAACTGTCATTGACTGATGAAAAATAAGTTCTAAATAAAAGTGATAATGAAGGAACTTAGAAGATACAGAAAAGACATAGAGACAAGGTGAAAATATAATGTCTGTTTTGATATGGTTATTAATTCTTTTGAGGGGCTGGAAAATCCAAAGCCCCATGAATTTTAGCCTTGGAAGTGACTGCAGACAGTCTTGAAACAGCAGCTGACTAGCCCTGGAAATGAGTTTTCCTCAGTGACTGTGCAATGGGCTTGTGGTTTCAGTTCCATGACTGTCTCATCCCAGTCAACCCCACCTGTATGTCCATCAGAAAACTGTTTGCTCATGCTGATAAAGCTGTAGTGTAGCTATAAACATGCCAGTTACTGTCAAACAAAATAGGCCTGTTATTTCAAGGTTTACAGAAGGCCTCTCTGCTTAGATAAAACACAATAGAAAGCATCTATGTGGCTTGTTTAATGGTGCATGTGCTGGGAGGGTTTTCTCTTTTCCTTGAAGTAATTTTTCAATTAATTTGCCAAAGCAAGAAGTAATTTTTTTCTTTTTTTTTTTTTTTGCTAGTCAGAGCATACCTGAGCTAGTGTTTGAGAAAGTGACTTGATTGTAAGGCTCCTGTTTCCCAAACCATGGCCATAAAACTTAGACTTCCTATTGAATTTCCAGGTGGGCCCTATGATAAAACTTTTCCCTGAAAGAAACTAACAGGGTGGGTTTTTTTCTTTACAATTGGCTTCCTAAGCCACCTGACCAATGGTGGAGCCATTGTTTTGTGCTCAGAAACCACCAGCTTTCCTTCTGGATCCTTTACTGCTTTATTGCTAGTAAAGACATTTCTTGCAGCAAATACTTCTTAGAATTCTTTTTGAGCTACATACCAGCCACAAGATGAATGATAAAATACTTTAGAGTTGATAAGATAATTAAACCATCAGAGAGCTTCTACACATGAATATACAGATAGGGTTTGATCCTTTAGGGAAACCACCAAATGAGCTCTAGGATCCTGGGACTGAGGCCACACTGAGTGGTTAGCACACTGTGCTTGACATTGAGGGTATGTGTCTCTAGCCACTAACATGGCTGTTTTGGCAGAACCTTTTTAGTCTCTTTTCTGAAGGAATTGAGCTATGTCTGTCCCTCTCCTCCAGTAACTGTAGAACTTGTGGATAGGAGAGTCTTCAAGATGTGAAACACCCACACACTTAATGAAAATAAGGCTGGAAAGAGGGAAAGCATCCTATTAAGACTGCCTTAGGAGCAGCATTTCATCAAAGATCATGCAGGGGAGAACAACTGAGTACTTCATACACTGGAAAAGTTCCAGTGTTGGCACCTCTCAGGTATTCAAAACAAAAAACCCCAAACAAACCATACTGTGGATAATAGAACTGAGAAAATCCTTGACTTGGATGTCTGATAGTGGATGATTCCCTGCTGCAGATGAGTCAGTCAACCAGAGGACACCAGACTGCTGGAGACCAGGCAGGGCTTTCCCTGAACAATCACTGGAGAGCTGTTCCCTGCCATGAAAACATAACTTACCTTTCTCAAGTTCACAGTTCAGTCACTGCTTTCTAAATTAATTTGAGAGTTGGGCAGCAGCACCCACCTCTGCTCAGTTGCATTGGGCTGCCTTTCCTTCCCATCAGTGTCTCAACTGTGAGTGGGCAGGAATTGTATGTTGCTCTAAGGTCTGAGTAGGAGCAAAGTGCAGCTCCTCTAGTGAGGATGTTCTTGAAACAGCTTTTCAGATGTTTGCTTGTGCAGTGCTTTGTTCTTTCTCCTCACTTTTTGTTTTCCTCACAAATGCCCAGAGTACCAGTCAAAGTCTGGCCTCAGAGTAGCTGTTTGATGAAGCCATTGCTCACAAAGATCTGTCTTTAATCAAGTAGAAAAAGCTTGCACACTGCACGGGATGGGAAATAAGGTACATCCTTCAAACAGCATTTAACCTCTGGAGTAATCTGTCTGTTGTTGGCTCATACTCTGAAATTTTGATTAGATGCACTTATAAAAGATTTTAGACAGATGAAATTGAGGTTATAGTCTGTGCACAGTTTACAGACAGAAGTTCTCTGTTACATATGCAGCCAGCCTGTATTACAGAAATAATTCCTCACAGCTTTAAAGTCTATATTAGTTGAATCAAAATGACACTGTTGAATTTTGCCTGTAAATGAAGTTATTATATGTCAGGCAACATCAGTAAGACAATGTGACCCATGCTTGACATGCAGTTCCTGAAAGTACAGGACTGCAGGCATTTTAGGGACACATTTCATGTCCTCAAGTGACAATCTAAGACTTTTGCAAGAATAACAGTTCCAAGTGGGAAGGATTTCAGACATCTCTTTAGCCTGGAGATAATGAGGATGCAGTTTTGCAGGGTTGTGCAAATTCTTCTCTTCCTCTGAAGTCGATTTTCTTCTTGAGTTATGATCACTGATACTGAAGAGTGGATGTCTTGCCCCTTCAGATAAGCATCTATGTGGAATTACCATTTTATGGTTGAAAGATAAACTGGGTCTCCACTGCTTTGTGTCAGCCACAAGAAGTCAATTTTTCAAGCATACTGTGTCTATACACATATTTTAAGATGATCCAGTTTTGGTACTGTCATAAGAAAACAGCTACTGATGCAAACCTCTGGAAGGCAGTGCTATTCTAAACAAGGATCCTCATCTTAAGGCCTTGAGCTTCTACCTTTTGACAAAAGCAAAGAGGAGCTGTGGTCCTGTAGCATCTTGAAGAACTTCTCTAGTTGCTGTGGCAGCTCTTAACTGCTGCTTAATACTGTTAAAATTCTTCCAGAATTTGAGAACCTATTAGTCTAAATGGTTAATGCTTGCTTATTATTTGAAATCAAGTTTGAGATGGTCTGAAATATTACATCACTGACATATAAAAGAGAATTGCATTACATTTCCTGAGATACTATTTTTCATGTAAGCATTTTTAGTGACAGTGATGCCAGCTCAGTCAGATGGGGTCAGGCTCTTCACTCAGGCCAGTATCGTGACAATGAATGGCTGCTGCTGACAGCTCTTGCTTGGGGAGGCAGGGGGTGGAACAGGCTGCTGCCATTCTTGAGATCAGGTAAAGTGAGATACCTTAATTGAATAGCCTGTGCTGAAGAGAGCTTAAAGAGAGACTGAGCTTGGCTTTTGCAGGGTTATTTGAGTAACTGGTAGAGCAATAATGCAAACACAAGTATGTCAAGGATTGAAGTCCAAGATAAAAGATTTCAAAACTGTGATATATTTCAGTACTCTAGCTCTGTGTACAAATGAAACTAATTACTTTCCACTAAAAAAAAAAATAAATCTCTCTCCCATCCCAGCTTCTTCCCTTTTAAATGGTGAATAAGTCTGACAGATACAGATGGATTAAATTTTATTTATGGGACCTTCGTGTTGGCATTTCTAAAGCCATAAAAAGACAAGAAACCCACAAAAAAAAATAGGTAGTGTTTAAAGTTTTGCAACAAAGGAAACAGATGCTTGTAATTCCTGCTTTAGCAGTAGAATTTCTTCAGATGTGCCCTGTCACTAGCTCATCACACTGTCAGATGTACTGAACATGTGCTACAATTAAGAGGTACTGGGTTTGTATGCACTCAGTAACTCATGTATATATTCATATTTCTCCCTAGGAAATTAGAAATATAGCAGCTCTATTTTTTTACCATATTTTAAGATGAATTAGAGCAGAAACTGTTCAAGAGGCATTAAAAAAGTCTATTTGAAAATGCTGTTGAATGCTAGAAATTCCAGAACTGTCACTTCCAACAATTACAAAAATGATTTAGCCTTTCAAATTCTGATTTTTTTTCAGATAAATTTCATTTGGCCTTTCTATTCAAGGTCTGAGGTTTATCCTTTCAAGATTTTCTATGCAACCTAAAGGATTAGAAGTTTTTTTTCAGCATAGGCAAATATTTTTTTAACATAATTGCACAGTTCCAGGAACCAGCATGTAATATCAAAGAATGTGATATTAAATCCCAGGAACTGCAGATGCTATTAGCACAGCAGCATTACAGGCACTGGGCTTTGGTGGCAGCTCTTTCTGGCACTCGTGCCATGCCTCTTGCTTTATGGTCTTTGCTTTGCATCCACAGGAGGTTTGTTACAGGCTGCAGCAGCCCTGCACTCAGCCCTGAGGACAAAGCAGGGGGACCTCAGTTAGTGACAGCAATCTTAATAATAGCAGTGGCTTTTCATAACGTGGTGATTTCCATGGGGGCTACCATCACAAAAATGTCTTTGCAACCATCCAGATAGGACTCAGAAGTGCATTGCTGTTAGAAATGTCTAAACCCAAACTGAGTTGCTGCTCCCTCCATGCCAGTGCTGCCACAGGCACCCTGTCTGAGCTGGGCTAGCTCATGTGGGTGTTCAGAGTGTTGTGCCACAGCTGTTTTAAAAGATTGAAAGGAATTGGTACAAATGACTAGTCTGGTTCAAAACCAGAATGTAGCAAAGAGTTCTGCTTAAAGAGAAGTGCTTGTGAAACTTGTGTACCTGCTGTGAGCCTGGCACTCCTTAGGAGGTACTTGTTGAAAAGTGCCTGTTGGATCAGAAGCTGTTGTGTGCAGGGCTACAGAGGTGGATGGAGTCACTTGCTTTTTTTGAAGCCATTTCTTCAGAACAGATGTACTGTAAGTGGTCTAGGACTTTGGGATAATGGTGGTTGTCCTTTTGCCACAAACTGCACAATAAAATGATATTTTAAGTGTTTTGGCAAATCTAAAAGGGGACCTTTTCTCCTCCTCACTAAATTTCAGTTTGTTGCAGTTCTGCATTCTTTATGCTTTGACTCTAGAATGAGTATCTTGATTAACTGTGTAGGATGTAATAGCTTAATTGCTGCAAAGCTTAATTTGTTCAAACCTACGTCTCTTCAGATATTCCAGTGAGACTATGGCTTAGGGTATAACAGACTTTATCAACAGGAAAACCTGAAACACTTAGGTTAGCTTATGTAAAATCCTTTATCTGTCCCAGTAAGTAAACAAAAACAGTCTCAAAATTGTATATACATGTTGAAGATGTGAGGCTCTGAACAACCACAGATCAACTCTCCACAAAGGAAAAAGAATTTGGAGTGAAAATTATGGTAACTATGAAAGACAAATTCTTAGGCACCTAGTTTACTGGCATCTACATCAAAAGAAAATTCTTGAGGAGTCTTGTTCTGCAACTTCAAGGGTAGCAAAATCAAGGCTTTGGTTCCCAATGCCTATACACTTAAGTAACTCCTAATGAATCCATGTTGGGCCTATGGTGTCAGAGGCTTCCAGTGATAATTTATTTTTTCCTCCTGGAAGGATGATTTTCCACAGGTCAATGAATGACAGATCAGAAACATTTACAGCTTTACCTTTTTAGTTCAGCATATTAAATAAGCCATAGATAAGTCTGGGTAGAGATGTGATTATCTGTAACATGATAAGTAAACTAATGATAAAAATATAGATGTATGATTAAATCATAGATAAGACAGGGATCATAGAAACATGAAATGTTATATGTATTTGTGTTAGGATAAATATGATCTTACAATAATCTTATGACCTTAAATATGTAATATAAAATATGAAAGACATGATAGAACTCCTGCCTCTGACTAGTATAAGCATATTCTGGGTAGTTTTCAAGTAGTATATAGAAACCTGAGGGTTATGATTCACTTTAAGCTGAACTTGAAACAGGAAAAGTTTTTCACTGATCTATCCCTACTATTTCTGTAGTCTGTAAACAGGGTTGTATCCTCAGAACTCCAATAGATCTGGATTACACTGGAGACCCTTAAAGATGAAATGGGAAATACCTAATATTTTTACTGAATGAAAAACTTTTTTTTTTCTTTTAAATAGGCAGTTGGCAGGCTGAATTTGTACAGCATGTCCCTCCTAGCCAGATGGTGGGGAGGAGGGCATGCAGTACAAGCTTCAACTCTTTAAATTAGATCCCCCTCTGGTGCTTCTTGGCTTGTTGCAGATGCACAGAATGCAGCTGACGTTAGTCCCTGATTTACTTGGGGGGCATCCCAGGGCTCTTTTACCCCTCCCCTGGTGGCAGGCTGGTGGAGTATGGGATGTGTCCCCTTCAGTTAATGGGATACAGCCAAGGGGTTTGTCCCTCCCATCATACCCACTCCTGCCAGTTTCAGCTGGGGCTGTACCCTTCCCTTGGTGATGCATGGACTTGAGTATGGATCTATCCTTTGATGTAAAAGCCAGGCTGAAGATGGTGATGTTGATGGAAAATACTTTAGCACCCATTTCCAAGGCAGACAGAGCCTTTTTGTGCTGCTGTGAAATGGATGTTTGCTTTTTAATCCTGTTGTGCTGAAGTTTGACACCAGCAGTGGTATAGAAACACTTGGTCCCACCTCTGTTTCGGTCTGGCACAAGCTTGTGTAGCTGGGTAGGGAACCAGGGCAGGACAGCCTTGTTAAATGTGTATTTTTACTAAGTGTACTTTAAGTTCTATGTGTCACATAACCTGTGGGTACAGATTTAACTTCTCCCCTTTTCAGCCTTGCTGTTGGGTCCATTAGGAATGATCTGAATACAGACATAGTCCCTCCATCACTATCTGGGGTGCCTTAAGGTTGGGGTCTCTGTTAGAGTAGTAACTGCAGTAGAAGAATGCTACATTACTTTTATCAGCAGCCTTTACCAGTATATATAAAAAAAAGTGGTCTGAGATCACATTTTAAATACATAAATCCACTGAATACTTGACTTACATTTACATGCACATAATAGTAATTCTGAAAATAAAAAGCAAAGTGGAGTGTGATCTCTCCTCTAAACCAAAAGTTTGCAATGAATTTCTCCCAACCTGAAAACCTGCTGCCTGCTTTCACTTGAGAGAATTTTTGGCCCCCAGTCTGAATAAAATTACACAGTCCAACACATTACAGTTAAGTGTTTTATCAAACAAATTATCTTATTCTTGCCAGGAGCTGAAATCTTACAACTATGTAAACATCTGTTTACTAACTGCCACCTCCTTACTGAGTGTTACCTTCACCCTGCTTTACCCTCACCAACAGTCTTGAAAAAGAATTTCCAAGTGCAGAGAGACTTGGCAAGATGAGTTGTCTTTAATATATGCAGCATTCCTGAAATTCTTGGCACATTGGCTTTGAATCAGTTCAAGCTGAAGGACTTCACTACAGCTGGGCTTGTTAATTAACCACTTATAGTTTCACTGTTGAAATGTCTTTATTCTCCAGCACATCTTGCTGTGACACAACTGAAATATTTTAGAAGCTAAGGGATGTCCTCTCCCATTACAGGAACTGCAGCCAGACACAAGCCTTTACTAGGAGCAGTTTCTCCCCTCCCCTGTACTCAGGCCATACCTGACAGCAGTGGACAGTGCAGAGGGGAGGTGCCAACATCCAGGCACCCTCTTAAGGTGTGGTGCCCACCTCAGCTAAGACTCCCAGTAACTTGCCTTATGGCATGTTTCACTTAGAGTGCCATCTCCTTAGAGGTGTCTCTTGGCTTACAGGCAACAAGAAACCAGCTCTTCACAGAAGTAGGATGCTCTCTGGAAACATGCAGGCTAGAGGCACTTTTGAGAGCTTCCATTTTGGTAGTGAAGCTTTTACTGGAATAGTCAGCTTTGAAAGCCATCCCTAAGTGTTCACCAGCTGAAGGTCTGTATGCCTAACATGAGGGGAGGGGAAACATCTATGGAAAATAAGTAATATTTGTAGCTATTTCAAAACAGTGCAGCTGAAGGAAGAGAATGGCAGGTGAGCATGGAATACGTGGGAGAGATGGAAAGTATTAAGAAAAACCTAGAAGATGAAATACAAGCTGGAGACAACAGTTGAGTGTGATGGTTAGAAAATTAATTCATTTAGCCTTTCCCCAAAGGACAGATTAAAGCAGATTTTCCTGCGTGCTCCGAGAGTGAGTGTTCACAGCCGTGAAAACTGATTGAGGGCTGGAGCTCCCGCAGCCCTGCGCTGCCTTCCCGCACCAGCTCAGCGGGGATGAGCCTTCTCCGGGAGGGGGGAGCTTTCGTCTTGGCTGGATCAGTCCCTGGAGCTGGGTCACCAAGAGGTGGCAGTGCCGGGGCAGCAGGAGGAGCAGGGCTGAGCCTCAGCGAAAGGACAGCCACAAGAGCCTGGTTTTCTGTCCACTAGAACTGCTGTGGTGCTGCAGCCCCTCTCTGAACATAGGATGTTAGCAGGGATGAATGATGGAATTAAATTTAATGTAATGGTGTGTTAAAAATCAGTGAAATCTAATTTAAGACTGCCACAAACCGAAGTTCTTAATTAGCATAATTGCACAGTGTCAAGACAGGGCTGAGCTCAGGTAATTTGGAAGTGAAGCTCTATTTCTTACATGCTCAGATTTATTAAATGAAGTGAGTACTTGTTTCCTCTGGGAAAACTGTACCACTTTTCTTTTAAAGTTTTAAATTTATATATATATGGATTCTATATTTATGTGGATTTTATTTATAAATGAACACATATAAAACCACTCAAACTTTGGGCAGAATGACTATGGATTTTCCTCAGCAGACCTCCTTCCAGTGATGAGGTGATTGTTTCTGTCAGCAGCCAGCTGAGCAGCAGGGATGGGGAGGAAATATGCAAAGCAGGCTTTCCAAGAGACATGCCAAGTGAAGTGTGTGCATGAGGTGTGCCAGTGTCCTCCCCTCCCTGGCCTGGCTCCAGTCACAGAACTACTCTGTGCACTGATGAGGTTTTGACATCCAAGATGAAAGACAACAAATAATGCAACTAAATCAAACAAAAGGCCATCTTAACCAGAAAATAACTTTTCCTTCCAGAAAGGCTAATTTGTGCTGATGTATTGTGGGTGATTTGAATGATACCTAAAGCAACCCAAACAAATAGTTGAGAAGTCTGTTTTGACAGAAGGATCACACATTGACCTCCTGTACTTGGCACTGGTGAGACTGAGTGCTGTGTCCAGTTTGGGCAGCACAGGAAGGACAAGGAGGGGCTGGAGTGGGTCCAGAGAAGGGCAGTGAAGCTGGCGAGGCTCTGGAAAGCCTTGTGGAGAGAGGCTGAGGGAACTGGAGTGGTTTAGAGGAGACTGAGGTGATACCTTATTGCTCTCTACAGCTACCTGACAGGAGGTTGTGCCAGGCTGATCTTGGTCTCCCAATTTACTAATAATAGAATGGGAGGAAGTGGCCTCAGGTTGTGTCAGGGGAGGTTTAGATTGGATATTAGGAGGAAATTCTTTACTGAGAGAGTGGTGAGGGATTCAAGAGGCTGGGAGATTTAATTAAAATGTTCAAAATTTAGTTCTTTAGCTGCTTATGAACTGACAAAGACTGATTTTGGTTTCCTTTACTGTTTAAGAAAAACAAAGCCAAGGTGATGGGTCGTTAATCATGACATGTCAGTACAGTTGTGTTTCTCAGTGTTGACAGGCTGCTTTAGAAACAGGGAACAGCCTACACTGAGCATGTCTCCGATGCGTTTTGGCTTTCCAAGTCTAAAGGCATTTGGTTTGTGCTAGTGCTGTACATCATACCTGAGATATGCAATGTACAGCTGGTGAAATGGCTTTTAAGAACTTCCCCGGCACTGGGAGGGTAGCTTCTAGTGATACTGCTTTGGTGTCTAGGTCAATGTAATGGGATGGGGAAAGCCCTGATGATAGGTGGGCGATTACAGGATTTGTAGCTAAAAACGGGTTTAAAGTCGCCTAAAGTGTTTCAAGATTTTTGTATTGAGTCGATTTTTCTTTTTTTTTTTCTAATATTTCGAAGAACACGCCGATTTGTCCGGCAGTTCGGAACTGCTCCTACTAACTGCAAAACCAGCGGCTGCTCCCTGGGGGCGACCCCCGTTTTCACCCGAGTGTCGCTTGGGTGACGCGCAGCACGGCGGGCTGGGTGTGAAGAGCCCGAAGGGGCGGCTGTTACCCGGCGGGTTCCCCGCTCCCGGCGCTGGGGCTGCGGGCCGGGTCGGCCGCTGGCGGAGCCGGTGCAGGCGGTGCGCTCCGGAGCAGCCTTTAAACGCTGTATTTTCGTGGCCCCCGCGGCCGGCGGAGCTCCCTGAGGCTGTTGCGGAACGCCGCTCCACCGGCGCCGGCTGGGAGAGACGCGAAGGCAGCGCCTCCCCGACCCCCCTCAGCGTTTCCCGCTGACCGCGCCAACCCCTCCCGGAGCGCGGGCATTCGTTCGAGCGGCTACGGCCCCGGGCGAGGAGGGCGGGTGTCTCCCTCTGCCCGCCCTTCCGCCGCCTCACCCCGCCCCGTCCGCCGCCGCCCGCGGAAGTGAGCGGAGCGGGGATGCGGTCGTGCCGCCGCTGCTGCCCCGAGCCACGGCGCTGAGAAGGCGGCCAGGCGGCGGCGACGAGCGGCAGCGGGCTGAGGGGGCCGCGGCCTGCGCCTCTCCCTCCTCCCCGCATCGCCGCCACCCCCTGCTTCCCGCGGCGGCCTGCGCCACAGGGTGAGCGGGCGGGGCCGGGCGGCGGGGGCTGCGGAGCCGGGGCGCTGGGGCAGCCGCGGCGGGGATTGCGGAGCCGGGACCCCCCCCCCCCCACTCCTTCACCGCGTTCCGAGGAGTCGCCGCTTCTCCTCCGCCCGAGGCCGAGCGGCCGGTGCGGGCGCTGGGGGTTACCTGGGGTGAAGGTTTATTTTTAGGCGCGGGGCCCCTCCCCGGGCGGGACGCGGCTGCTCCGGGCGCTGGCGGCGAGGGGAACGCGGCGGCGCTGGTGCTGCTGGTGCAGCTGCTGGGCGACTAATCCTGAGCCTCTGTGGCCTCTGACAGCTCTGCGGGCTCCCTCCGTGCGTGTGCCTGCTCCGCTCTGGCATGAGGGGAGAGGGAACCTTCCAGGGTTCGGCTGTTGGGGTTTACTTTTATGTTTTATTATTTTCCCCCCCCTCTTTTCGCGCTGGTTTCTCTTGCAGATGTTGCTGCAGGTGGGGGCAAAGGGAACAATGTGATTGCCTGGCATCTTGGGGCATCTCTCTCTTCACCTTTCAGCTCCCGCTCCAGTGCTGCTGTTGCTAAAGACTTTTGTAACTATCGACTCAAGTGCAATTTCGATGGAAAATGAAGGTAAAGGTCTCATCAGAGTCACTGACTTCATTGGAGCTAAGAGGATTTTTGCATGCAAATTGGTGACAACTCCTACTGGTGCGTGTGTACGTTTTACCGTTCCAGGGGTTTGCAGGGTTGCTGTCGTGTGTTAATCTCGTGGTAGGAATTTTTATTTGCATTTGGTAGCATTAAGATTTGTAAGACCGTGGGTTTTCTTTGTACTGTTGCTTGTTGAACTAATTACCAGACAGATTTTATTCACTTGGCAGGTATTCAAGCCTTTTAGTGCTCTGTGCTTTTGGAATGGACATGTTCACACAGGGGCTTTGGGACAGTAGTTGATTGGTATTTGCTTGGATTATACGATTTTGTTAAATTTTATCATTCGGGGTGAAATTGAGAAGCACTAGCAGTTTTTTGTGTTTAAATATTTTTGTGCATGTTTTGTGTTTTAAAAATGACTTAACTTTGCTCTCTTGGTACTGAAATTTTGAGTTCTACCACTTGAAAGATCTGATATGAAGTCATAAAATATGGACTGAAAGAAGTTGCTGCTTTTGTCTAGTTTGGAAACAGCTTAATCCAGGAAGTAATTTCAGTTTTTCCACGCTGGCTTTCAGTTTATAATCAGAGAACCTTGGAATTCTCTTTCAGTTGGCAATAATGTCTGTGAGCTTTATTGATTTATTACTTTTTCTTATTCTTCTTTTATTTGTCTCTGGGTGTTGAAGCTATCCAAAATGTATCCTTTTTATTATAATGAGCCATGATTCCCCTCGTCCCCCTTATGCCCTCAATATACTTTGAAGGTATGGGATGAATATTTTTCTAGGTGGCTATTGGATGTTCTTTGTTACAGGCTGTTATGTAAGACGTAGGAGCTCCTTCTCCTCCCACCCCATTCTGAAAAGAGAGGAGCTTTTTTTACGAGTCTGACTTGAATGAAGAGCAGGATTTGTTGGTGAGGCAGGCTAATGACACTGTTTTCTATGGCTGGGTTTTGCTTTCTTTTGATACATGGTTGTGTTCCATGGCAGGAAAGCTGCAGTCTTTGTCAGGCCCAACCTCTGCTGAAAGCCCTGTAGGTTCCTCCAGCCTGCCATGTCAGGGTTCTTCTTCTAACTTCAGCATCACATCAGAATTTTCTTGATTCTATTGACTGTGCCTTCCAGCTCAATGCTTGTCATATAGAGCACTGGACTTAGGAGCTAGAAGCAGTGCTGGAGTGTGGAGTATTCCCAGAGTGTGATCTCTGGGAGGCTGGATTGCTGCTGGAAGTGGTGTCGGTGCCTTCCTGTTTGGTGTTGCATGTGAAAGGCTTTGGAATGGGCAGCACTGGGGGTGGGGGAAGCAAAGCCACTGTAATACCATTGAGTAGAAATGCACTGAGGGGAGAAGAAAAAGTACATGTGTGACGTTTGTGTGCCAAAGCCAAATCATCAGGAAGGTTTAATGCCTTTTAGTTCTATCCCCAAATAACTAGTGTGTGTCAGATATAGTTTATAATCCAATTTCATATGATGGTCTGGTCCATTCTAATTCTTCTGGATGCTGGTAACACAGGGATGGCCTTTCTTAAGTTACATATGGAATAAATAAATTATGTGTAAAAATTAGTAATATTTCTTTGCTAGAAATAGCATTAAAAAAAAGATTTATTTAGGGGAAAAAGAGTTTAAAATATATTCAGGTATGTATTTCAAAGGCAGAAATAAATGCTATGGTTTACTGAGGGCTTTCAAAATGGAGTATGCTCCAGGGAGCAGGAGGAAAGCTACATTTCAAGATGAATAAAAAGACTGGAGTTAGTTCTCTTAACATCTGAATTGCTTCCTCTCCACTTTTTCCACTCCCCCCTGCCCCATCTTGTCGTCGTGTCTCCAGACAGGCACACAGACTTCCAGCTGTCCACTGTCCACTGTGGTGTTCCTCATATTGCTGAGATCTTTCTCCATTTGATGTTTTGAGACAGCTTTCAGATTGGAACTGTACAGCACATTTGAGAGGACCCTTAATGTATGTTCTCCAGGAGACAGTTGAAGAATCTTTGTGATCTTGCAGAACAAAGGTTGTGGTTAAAGCATCTCTAAACTATTCCTTTGGTTTTGTTTAGCAAGCTTGTGTTTGAAAGGTCTTTCCTAGTAACCAAGAGATGGCAGATTTTCTTCCCCTGTTTTTGGATCAGTGTTCAGTATCAGGAAGTGCTAAGGTGGTTTGGAAAAGTGATGTTTTCCTGTGTTAATTCAGTATTCATAAGCAGCATTGTATGTTTAATCTGGTTCATGTTTAGTCCCCAGACTTGGTGGTTCCTGTCTCTTGTGTTGGGGTGATTAAAATCCTGCAGAAATGGTCCCATCTCATGGTAATAGGGGAGAATTTCCCATCATAGGAAGACTTCTGTTTAGCTCAATGAAACTGACTTAGGGGAAGGATGTTTGTGTTTCTGCTTGGAAGAATAGAATTTGTTGACTTCTTTCAATAACCGGAGTATTTTTTCTTAACCTGTAGCAGTCAAGAGCACTTGCAGAGACAAACCAACCTTGTCATTCTGGGATCTCTCTGTTGATGCCTTTGGGATGCTTCAAGTAATTTTCTGTAATTGGAGTCTGAAATGTTTCTTTCTTTATATCACCATCCTGTAGATTGCGACAGGTTCTTTGTTTTGCTGAGGACTGTCTTGTAGAAGACTGCTCTTTATTAGGAAAACAAAGAATACAGTTTAGGTTACATCAACTTGGAGTTTCTCTGCTCTGAGGTCAGTCTGTGATTACCAACAGAAGTCTTTAAACAGCAGAACTGTTTTTTTACCAAGGCCTTCTGTAGCATTTGTTTTCAGATCATTAGGTGCCCAACAGAAGAGGTCAGAATAACATTTGCCCACCTGTAAACCAAAAAGATTTTCCCAAGATCATATAGAAGGTTGGCATAAAAACTCAAACCAGACTTACTGTAAATAATGAAAACACCATGTGGTGATTTCAAAATCCTACTTAATTGTTTTGAGTCTTACTTAATTGCAGCTAATCTTCAAAGATGACTGATAGCTTCAGCTTGTGTTCTGTCAGTAGTAATTTCAGGATAATTTTGATAATTGGCTGAATAGTGAGATATAAGTCAATAATATTATTTTTTTCTTCTTTGAAAAAGATGCTTTAGTTTTTCACCTAATCCTGAGCTGAAGAAAGAATCGTTTCTGTTTGATGTGTGTGAATTGCAGCTGGATTTCCTCATGAGTTTCACGGGTGTTTTTTTGAAATGGTGAAAAAAGGCTCAGTTACTAAATGAACTGGTTGAAGATCCCTGAATAGATTTGGGGTTTGGGGGGCAGTGAATGAGCACCCTGGGCTGGCTCATCACGGATTAGGCAGCTGGGGTGGAGTGTGTGTGCCTGCAGCTGGCAGGGGATGCCTCTGGCAGTTTGAACTTGGGAACAATTTCAGTTGTTCCAGAGTGGCATTGCCAGTGCTTCATGAAAGTCATATGCAAAGTAATCTGAATGAAGTTTGTGATGGAAACTGTTAGAAATTCTGAAATGGACTTGGTGTTATCACAGCAGTTCACATTCCTTTTGATGAGTAGTTGGCTTCTTGATAAATTAATAGGGGAAGCAAGAATTTTGATGTTCATTGATTATTGGTACTTACCAGCTGCAGCTTGCAGAGAATTAGAAGCCAGTATGCTACACTTTTCATCAGCTACACTTAGCAGATGAAAAAAAGTATCCTCTATTTAACACAGAGCCTAAAGTGAAAACAGATTTTTTTTTAAACTTTTTTTATTTTTTTTGCAGTGGAGAGTCTTCACTAAAGATCAGTTCTAATAGACACCTTCCAATCCTTTATCAGTGCTTTAATAACTTCAATAATTGCTAAGTTAACATAGCACTTGTCTTGGAAACAGATTGCCTTTTTAATTTGTCAGTGTGGTCTAATCTGGTTGATGGAGCATTAGGTAGTTTTAGTCTTTTCTTTCCCCTGTTTCCCCACGCAGATAAATCGGATCAGTTAATCTACAGTAATCTAGAAATGGTTTAACATGGGGTCTGCTTGAGCTCAGCTATCACAGAAGGTATGTTCAGTTATTTTGCTAGCTTTGTAACTCCTTTACATGGAGAGTCTGTGTCATAAGTGAGTCAGGAAAAGGTGTAAGGAAAGCACAGACAATTCTCAGGGTAGGTAAATTACCTAGAGAAACATTTTCACAGCCTTTTTTTTTTTTTAGTGGAGAATGTGTTGTGATCTTGGGATCTCTGTTAGAGGACTGGATGAAACAGCCTTGGCTGCTGCTGAAAGAACCCCTACTCTGAGTGTTCTTGCAGGGTGTGTGGTGGTGCCTGTCACAGTGCTTGAGCTTGGCTGGCTTGGCTGGAAGTTGGCCCAGCCCTGCTGCCCCCCAGCTCTCCGCTGCATTAGTGGGTGGCATGGGTGAGGGACAAAGGCACAAGGTTTCCTGCTTCTCGTGCAGGCAGACATTAGCTTGGCTGGATTCTTTCTGTAATCATAGCTTTGGTTCCATAGAAATTCACCCATAAACCAAGGGGGAATTTTGCAAGAGTGGACCAAGTTAATAAGCAGGGTTTACTTGTGAGACCTGCTTTTAAGTTGGTGGAAGAGTTGAGGTGACACCTAATTGACACTGGGTGATAAAATCAGCATTTGCTAGGTGGTTCATAGAAGCAAGAAGGAATGACAAAATGCAGAGGAGAGAAGGAAGAAAAAAGCAATAGTCAAGCTCTAAATCTGGGACAAGCATCTGTATCTGTCAGGCATATCATCAACGACTGGGTCTTGGAGCTTCATTTGTTATTTTAAACAAATAGAAATATTTGCTCAGTATTTATTGGTGCTGCTGCTGAATACAATAATATGGCAGCTGCAGTCTGCACATGTCAGGGATACATTAGTAGTGTATCACAAGGTGCTAAAATTCTTTATTAGTATTTGCTGTTCAGGTGCTGTCCATTTAAAGAAACTTGGCACTTCAGGGTGTTGTGAGATAGAGGCAGACTGTTGGAGAGGAGCCACATGATCTGACTTCTAAGCTTACATGCTCTCTGCCAGATAAATGACTGATATTTACACCCAAGTCTTTTGGCCTCCAGGTTCCAAATGGCTTTGTATGCATTGGGATGGAATCAGAGGCTAAGCTGTTGGGAGTCCAGGGAGGGTCCCTGCTGCTCCCTTCCTTGGGAGAAGCTGAGTTTCTGACTTCACCAGTGCCATTACACATGAACTTTCAGCAAGGCACTGGTGTTGACTTGATCATTTCACTGTGGGCTTAGGATTCTCTGTCTCTCTGTTCCTTTGATTGATAAGTTCTGACAAACGTATGAACAGTTCCAGCAGATTTTTACAGTGTTCAAGGAGTGTTCCTGAGCAGGAAGAGTTACAGCTGAATATTTTGGCCAGGCAAATACAGATTGGGCTGATGTTTTTGTTGATGCATTCTTGGTAACTCTGATGCCACCTCAAGGTTTTCAGCAATCAGGTTTTACATTAATCATAGTGCATCCTCCAGAGTACACAGAAATGCTCTGAATGGTAAACCTTTTGTGGTGATTGAATATCAAATTTGGCATTCTTGAGTTTCACCTCTGTGCTGCATAAATGAGCTAAAGGTGGTGCTGGGTATTTAGCCTGAATTTTTAGTGTGAATTACTCCAACAATCTACAGCACAGGAGTCAGGGTATCATTATTTTGTGAGACACTTTCTGTAGCTGGAGAGCAGGCAGTTGTCATTCCCAGAGCTGCAAGATCACCACATGGAATACACTCTATTACAGACAATTGTCCAGCTTTGCTGTCGTGCTGCCAGCCTCAGCTGAACTAGGTGTCCTACTTTCCCTTCTGATTTTTAAATGAAAGATGACGTGGTGAAACATCCTGAAAGAGTAAGATGTACTTCAAGTTGTAGAGTGTTTCTCAGATAAGTGGTTTTTAAGAAGATATTTTTAGTACTTGAAAATAGTTCTTGAGTTTTATAGACTTGTGTAGAGTTAATAAGTTGGATGTTAAATGCAGCACTGCTGAAATGGTACTCAAGTATAAGGCAGGTTTCTTCAGGCTTATGGGGCAGCTTAGCAGGTTGTTCTCATGATTCCAGCATTTCTGTTTCCTTGGTTAATGCTGCTGTCTGTGCCAGGTTAAGTATTGCCCTTTTGCTGTGAAGTCTTATGAAATAACACACAATAGCAAGGGGCTGAAAGTATGTGACCTCTCAGGATGGAAATTACTCTGCAAGGAGAACTCATTAATGCAAATTAGCATTTCTCTTTCCTTCTGGCTTTTTTGGAGACAGAACTTTTCTATGTGCACTTCCTTTGATGTGGGGACTCCTGGTAAAATGTTTCAAATAAAATACTGTTGAATAGGAATAAATTTCTTTGAACATTAGAATACAGGGCTGCTGCAGCTGTTTCCCCAGAAGTGAAAAATCATCACCCTTTTCTGAAGGAGTCCATTCAAAAGAAGATAGTAGTAACTTCAAAGCCAAAAGTATTTCTTACCCTGAGCAAACAGTGCCTGGTAAAAAACAAGAGGCTCGTTAGTCTGCAGACTTCAATCTCTTGGGAGTGGGAAGGGACAGCTCTTTGCAGTGACAAGTGAAATGCTCTTCTGCAAACTGGCTGTGGATGTTTGTGCTGTATGAGTGTTGGTGCTTGTTGCTCTAAGAAAGCAGCAGCATTCACCAGGTATTGTCTGTGTAGGGATCTCTGACCAGGTACTTTGAGAGAATCTATATATGGAGGGTGCAGTGTTTAATATCAGATGAGTGTATTTGAAGATATTTCATGTTATGTGGGTTCCTGATTTATCAGAATGACACATTTGTACCATTTTTAGTATATATTTTAAGTTACACTTAGCAGAATATACAAATTGCAATCCATAGTTGCATTGCAGTGCCAGTGTGATTTCCATTGCTGGTCCAGCATGACACCAAAGCATCCCTGGTCACCAGAGAGGAGTGTATGGGCTGAAACTTACCCTGATGTCTCTCTGAAATGGTGTTAGTTGCTCAGCACACATGGGGCTCACCTTGTGCTGCCCTGACTGACCCAGGCATGCACATTCTTTTGATGAAACTGAGAAACCTCTACAGCAGTGGGGTCTGCTCAGCTGACAGAGCTCTGTGTGCAAAGCAAGGCCACCCTCCAGTCCCCAGGGCTGAGGTCAAGGGAAGCTTCTTTTCAACAGCTGGGATTAGTCACACCCTTTGTCATTCCAGAGCTCCATAGGCATCTCTGAGCCTTCTGATAGGGGGATTCATTGGTCAGTCACAGTATTTGAGTATTTTTCATACCTAAATTTATAGGGTTTTGAGACTTGTTAGAGAAGTTGCTACTTGAGACTAAAGGAAGTAATGGATCTTTGTGGTTTAATCACATGAGATACAGACAACCCTAGCAGTGCAGGCTGTATAGATAAAGTCTTCCTGAATGTAACTTCTGATTTTATACACACAATTCAAATACAGATAAATTATTTAAAAGCCAAGAATAAGACATTAGAAAAATGAATTTACTTAAGTGAAGTTTGCCTGCATTTATCATTTGTGAGCTTGATTGCACTGACTTATTTATTAAATCTGCTGCTGAGTGTGTGGCTGGTCTAGGACATGCTGTACCCAGTGTGGTTACAGAGCAGTTCTGTCACCTGCCCCTGGCCTGCCCAGGAGCTCCTACCCCCATCACCTGCCTTCCAGCTCCATCCCCAGCCCTGCTTTCCAGGGGGTGCCTGGAGCAAGGCTGGGCAGGTCCTGTCTCTCTGGGAACTCCATGGCAGGGTAGGGACTTTCTGAGGGTTTCTCTTGAAAGTGAAAGCCTGTGAGTTCCACTGGTGGCACTTTCACCTTTGTGCATTGTTCCCGTGAGCCCCTGGAGAGAAGTCTTTCTGGAGCCTGTTTGTGTAGGCAGCTAGAAGAACAAACCCTGAGCTGAACCCACCTCAGCTGTCGTGCAGAGCACACTGTGAGCAGCATGCAGTGTAGGAAATGAAGACTGTCATCCCTTTCTCTCAGGGCATAAAATGCTGGAATCTTTTAGCACGTTGTCATCTTGAAGTACTTTATCTATTTGAAGTCTACTCTCTCAGAGATTTCCACAAGATAATTTATTTTTTAAAGCATAAAGACACCTGTTCCAATTCTATGCAAGTGGAGTGGAAACCCATTCCTGTGGTGTGTGCGTGTCTGCACGTTTGGTGGCCTCTGGTTAATGGTGGGGGGGGGTGTGGCACGATGCATGAGATGCTAATTGCAGGTGCACTAAGGTACTGGGAGGGGAAAAAAAAATAACTCCAGTTTCTCATTTAATAAGAATATGGAAAATCTGAGGCTTTGTTAAATATCAGCAGTGCTGAGCTGTGTGATGAATGTTCCTGTTGCAGTGTTCTGCTGTTCACAGAACTTTAACTTCCTAAAATTCCAGGGAAAGAGTTTTGATAGCATTGGCTTGAAGCTTTTGTACTGTGGTGAAGTTTTTTGCCTTCACTTGCATCTTGTTGGAGGTTTTCTTAATGTCATTTTTCCTTTCTTCATGTACAAGGAAAGGTAAATAGGCCTGCTTAGACCATCTTCATTCAGAGCAGCAAGCAGGGGCAAGGAGTGAAATTTGTCTGGAATGATTACTTTCTGATCAGGTAGTAAGGATAATGAGCTGAAGGATTATGAAGATATTTAACTGTTAGGATCTTTGTCATCACTGAATACATCATTACAGAAATTACTCGTCTTGGTTGCATGTTGAGTATTTCATTATTGCAGGTGGTGCTGCATGAAAATAAGCTGAATTGTAGATGTAGTTATATTTTTTAAAGTGCAGTGGTTATCAAGATCTATATTTTAATGGCATTAATGCTGCATTGCTTTGGTATATTGTGTTAGAAATGAAACTGCTGCTCTCTTTCCCTTCAGACTTTGGTTTTGTTCCTTAGGTTGCACGTCTTCAAAAAATCCCTGATGGTGACAATGAGACAATGATTCCTGTACTGTCTTCAAAAAAAGCCAGTGAATTGCCAGTTGATGAAGTTGCCAGCATTCTGCAAGTGAGCCCTTTTTGTGTCTTCTAAGGATGTGTTGAAGTTACCCAAAAATAAGCTTGATGTTTCTTAGGGACAGATCTTGTCATTGAAAGTCTGTGTGTTATCATGCAGTTTGATGTTAGCTATTGTCTCCTTCCAAAAGCACGTTGCTTTTTCAATTGTTACTTGAAATACTCTAATCTCAAGCATTTTTGTTTTTTTTTTCTTTTTAAATGGGGTACTTGGGAGGGAAATGAGATTCAGCTTTAAAGAGTTTGGATTTCTGTCTAGTTTGAAGATTGGTTTTTGTTACTAAAATCCTTCCTATAAAAATGTGTCCTGCTTTCTTAGCTATTGCTTCCATTCCTCTAAGGAATCATGAAAGTCCCTAATTTAATTTGGTGGCCTCCATTTTAAATGGAGGAACAGGGAAAGCTACCCATGTAGCAATGAATTTGGGTTAATTTTCATGATAGATGGTCTTTTTTTTCATTTTCTGTGTGCTTGGCTGCTTGAGCAGCACACCATAATACATGTTGGTCACCAACAGCTCAAGGCTCTGAAGCTGTTGCTATCTTTTGGCTGAGGACCTGAACTGACATAATCTTCAAAAATCTGAAGAGCCACAGTCTGGCTCATTGGAAGTTGTCTGCAGGGAAGCTCAGAAACACTTAGAGATGTGGAACAGCATCTGCTTCTGTAGTTCTCTGAATTTTTTGTCACTCTCTTAAGTGCTGCCAAGCAGCTTTAACACGGTCAGTTAGCCTTTACTGCCATCCAGGCATTAGCACCAAGTTAGCCTTTCTGACCTTGGCAAATTTGTACACTATATCCAAATGTTATTTTGGTGTTGGAACGTCTTCTGAAGTCTGGCTTCTGAGTGTAACTGCTGGCTCAGGGTTTCTTTCTGTATTTTATTTAGGCAAATCTTCAGAATGGCTTAAAAAACTGTGAAGTTTGTCATAGACGGGCGTTCCATGGCTGGAATGAATTTGACATAAGTGAAGATGAACCACTATGGAAAAAATACATTTCCCAGGTTGAGATTTTTGTCCTTTCTGCTTTTTGGTTTTAATACTTGTCTGAAGTTTTATTCCATGTTATTTAGCTTTTGTGTGCAGGAGCATATTCTGATAAAGGTGGGGAAATGGTAGTAGAATAGGAAATTGGGTCGTACCTATTCAAAAAGCTTTTACTTAGGTGCATGCCAGTGTTCTAATTACGTGATTTGTTCTTGAATGTGTGTTTCTGACTAGCCAAAGGGCACCATTCCTAACTAGCCCGGGGATGGAAAAACAGAATGAAGTTCCCCATAGACAAAGACTTGAGCATGAATCACACTAAGGTCAGACACAAATGCCTGTGACTGTTGGTAAATATTTAAATGAACGTAAAGTACAAATAACTAGATAGGGAACAAAAACCTCTGCTTTTGAGCTGGGGGAGGTGAGGCCAGACATATGTGTGTGTGTGTGTATATGTACATATATTAAAACATGCAGCTTTTCAAAAGGATGTGTCACTGCTTCCTCCCACCTCCCAGGGACACAAGGTACAACAGATATTCACACAGCAGATTCCTGTGGAATTTGTAGTGTTAATCATTTTGGTCAGTGTTTCCTGCACCTCAGCTGCACTGCTGCTCAGACAAGTGCTAGAGTAAACCCTGAAGTACTAGATGGTTAATTCCTGAGCAACCATTTTACTTGGGAGTGACTAAAAAGATACTCAGCAGCACTCTGCTGGTGATGGCAGTGGGAACGTGATCATATGCTGGCTGTCCTCTGCCATGAATGCTTTGTTTTCCTGTGCCTAGCGTCACCTTAGTCAGAACACTTCTGAAGCATATTATCCAAGCCTATTTTAGGTAGGGTTTATTAAGATACATATTTGCTTTGAATGTTCTGCAATTTAATTGTAAGAATGTTCTCTTTTGTAACTGTTCTCAAAAAAAAATTACCATATTAGCAGCCAGCTGTCATGTAGCAGCAAGTTCCTTTATTATTTTAGCCTGAGAAATCTGCAGAAAGCATGTGATCTGAAAGGATAGCTTGTGTCTTGTGAAACAAGAAATCATTAATTGAAAGTTGTGAAATACATTGCTGCCTTGATAGGACTCAGTTGCTGGGAACACCATCAGCTTGTTACCTCAAAGGCACTTGAATATATTTCAGGCTTCTTGTTGTATGTTTAAATACAGTATAAACAAATGCAGGAGAGTATTCTTTTTGTCTTAAAAATGTGAATCAAGAAATTAATGTAAGAAATGTAAGTAACATTTTTTTTTCCTGTTATGTCTTGAATATGGTCTATTCAAAGTCTTTGATACTTAAATCTCTCAAGTAAACATCTGAACTGTACAGTCAGATTTTCTTTGCACTGGTAGGTTAGAAACGTTTTAATTATAGAATAATATGTTTTGAAAATAGATCAGATGTGCTTTGAGTGGCAGATAAAAAGGTCTCCCTGTCAAAAATATTGCTGACTTACTGTTCTCTTTCATTTCAGTTTAAAAATCCTCTTATTATGCTTCTCCTGGCATCTGCAGTCATCAGTGTTTTAATGCATCAGTTTGATGATGCTGTCAGTATCACTGTGGTAAGGAACAAAAATCTTTCCTTCACTGGGGGTACTTTGGAATGTGTGACCAGGAGTGCCCATGTGGAATGGGGTTGCTTGGTTCTAATTAATTTGATTTGTGCACTGCCATTAACCCTGTTTAGTTTGTGACTGGATTTTGGTTTTTTTTTTTGACTGATAGCAGTAGCACAAAAAACACATCAGTGAATAATTATCTGGCTGCATCTTGCATCTTTACTCTTTTGTTGGTTGCTATGCCTGTCTTTATGCATTTGTTCAAAGGAGCACTTTTTGGTGTCTCCTGAGTAATTGTTATCTTAAATCATGCTTTAATTTCAAATTGAAACCAACATGAGCCTTCTGTGAATTTACTTGAAAGATGTCATCTCAAAGCATGAACAAGAAGTGTAACCTGAGCTCTAGGAGTAGCAGAAGGGAGATAGAGCTGAAAATATGAATTTTTAATAGAACTTTGCAGTTAAATAGGATTGTAAACTAATGAGCCAAACATAGAACTGCTAAATATTTGTCATTGCAAATGGCAGGATTATAAACAAACCCTTTGGCTTTCTTGGGGTGATAAGTGAAAATGGAGATTTCTGTTTGATCAGAGGCACGTCCTGGCTTCTTTGTCTTGGCTAACTCAGCACAGAGAGTGGAGGTCATACTTTTGTAATTAAGGTAACTGGAGGTTTGCTCTATTTGTTTACAAAGAGTAGTTTTCTTAGGAAGGTAAACTAAGGCTTCTTTAAGAAAAAAAACATGTAATTTTGAATTTGAGTATAGTGTTGGAATGGTCTGTCATGTTCCTAGGTAGGATTTAGGTGAATTATTCTGCTGTGAAAACTAAGGAAATATTATGGCTGAAAGCTGACTTTAGCTCCATTTGAGAGTGCTTTGAAGGGGAGGATGATACTCACTTTACACAACATTGATTTTGGTTACTTCCCATAAGAGATTTCCTTCACTCACTTTCACACCACGTGCTTATAAGCCCCACCATGTCTGTGTTGAAGTGTTGTGACCAGAACTGTATGTGATGTGGGGGACTATGAAGGCTTCCTATTGAGGCCTTAGTACTTCTCTTGCATTATTCCTAGTAGGCAGGCTGTTTGGAAGCTGCTTGTTGTTGTTTGGGATCTCTGGCATCTCGTCTGTCTGGGATGTACTCGGTGTCCTGTCTCGCTCTTTACAAGACTTGGGTACAGCTCCTGAGTTTCATTTTCATTTTCCTCTTGTTCTCCTGATGGGGATATTTTATGGCTCCAGACCTGTTCTTCAGCTTGCCACCTTATCTCTAGCCTTCAGTTTATTCTTAGACTTTCTGTTATCTGGTTTTTTGAATGAAACAGCCCCCGTGATGTTCAGTAGCAGCTACTGCCATTCCTAACCTTTGTTCTGTGCACAGAGAACACCATTCATGCTTCATGAATGACCAGATTCTCCCCTTGTGTCATGGATCTCTGTCCACTGCTGTCTCTTGCTAACTCTTTAGGAACACAGAGCAGAGGAAGTTTTACTTCAGAATCGACAGTTATTAATCTTATTTCTAGTAAAATCAGATTGTTGAGTTCTTGGATGCTGCTAGAACAGTGTAAATAAGTAATGGCATTGCTTTTATAACAGACACAAGGGATGCAGAGTGATTTTGAGCATGAGTTTGTTTCCAAATCATATTGCTAATATGCCATGGCTGAGCAAGCACAAATACATTGATGGCCATTTGGTGTTTTTCTATCTCACTTGCTTTTGTTTTCTTGCAGGCAATACTCATTGTTGTTACAGTTGCCTTCGTTCAGGTAAGACAGCTGTTGTTTAAATAAGGTTATAGCTTTTATGTAAGCTCTTCTGTTTGTGAGACTGAAGTGGTTGTCTGGATGCATTGTGCTGTGAATGGTTAAGAGCTCTGTGCTTTCATCCACGACTTTTGCCTTTTCTAAAGCACACGATTTGTCCTGCTTTGACTACTTTGGCATTTGTGTGTCTATGTTGGTATTACACCCTGCCATAAAAGAGTACTTGTAAAGAAGTGCTCAAAATAAGCAGTGTAGTGTGCTTCAGTATTTCACTTCATATAAAACAGTTTTGGAAAATGCAGCTCTGGCTTCAATTTTGTACAGATAGAAAAATAAAATTTAATTGTCTTTAAGTAATTTTCTAGGTCATAAAGCAGTTGTTTGATTCTGGAATGCACAGCTTTACTCAGTGTGTGCCTAAACCAAAACTGCTTAGTGCTTGTGCTTTCTATCTGTGTTCACATCAGTCTGTAGTCTGTTTATTGAATTTGAGAGGAGTTGTGATGCCCAAGTTCTCCAGAGCAGGCACTCAGACATTTTGGTACCAACTTGTTAAACTGTAGAAGTTAGTTGTGTGTCTGATCCCTGAGTGTAGAAGCATTGCTGCAATATTACAAAGACCTGAAGGGACTGAAGGAGGATGCAGAAAAATCTCTAAATTTTTCAGTATTTAGACCATATTTGCTTTTTAAAGTACCTAGTACAGAACTGTTGAAGGGCATCTCTTATCTTGTTTGGCATATTGCTTTAATACAGCTTTATAAATAAGATCCATTTCAGTAGATGTTGCAGTACCTTGCTATTGTTTAACTTTTGCCTATTTAGAAAGTATTCTCTGCTTTATTTTCTTTTTTTTTTTTTAATGTCTGCAGGAGTACAGATCAGAAAAATCTCTTGAAGAGCTTAGTAAACTAGTGCCTCCAGAATGCCACTGGTAGGTAATTGTCATCTCAGTCATAAATTAAGTCATATGAAGTTTAATCTGAAGTGAGTGAATGGGAAAGATTCCACTGAGTGTATTGCCTTTGCATCGAGCTCTCACCCTGACACAGGACGTGCTTTGCTTTGCTCATGTAACAACTGTTTGATGAGCCTGTAGAGTGATCCTGTCTGTATCCCCTGTACGGTGCCGCTGTGTAACTGCTAAGAAACAGAAGCAGAGGTAGCGTTTTGCTGGGAGCAGTGGCGTGGCAGGGTGTGGTGTGCAGGGTGAGCTGCAGGGGTGCTGTGAGTGCTCTCGTTCCCGCAGCGTGCGGGAGGGCCGGCTGGAGCACACCCTCGCCAGGGAGCTGGTCCCGGGGGACACCGTCTGCCTGGCCGTGGGAGACCGAGTCCCGGCGGATCTGCGGCTCTTCGAGGTGGGTACCACAAGCTGCTGCAGCTCTTCACACCTTTTTCTGTGGGAATGAGGGAAGAGAGGGTAGAGGCTGGATGCTGAAGCATTGCAAGTGTTACTGGAGTTCACAACTTGATAGCAATTTGGAACTAGTTGCTTTCCAGAAGTGTGTTCTGTAACAGTTTCTCAGGTGTGTGTGACCCCGCACCAGAGGCAGATTTGTGCCACCCTAACCTCAGCTGCTCTTGCAGATCACCTCAAAAATAAGAGCACCTCATCTTATTTTTATCTTGTCTCTGTGGGGTGTTGTTACAAGGTGGCAGGTTTAAACAATTAAATTATGTGGAGATGATCAGTTCAGAGAAAGAACTGGATCTCTTCTGCATATTCTGATTGATGCTGTCCTAGAAAACTGTGGAAATGGTAATTATGCATTGTTTACTTTCTGAAGCCTTTCATGCATGTGATATCTTTTTAATGGTCAAAATTGGGAAACTAGTAACACTTCCAGCTACTGAAAAGAGATTGTCATGCTGCTTACCTGCTTTGTTTTCAAAGGCTGTGGACCTTTCTGTGGATGAATCCAGTCTCACTGGTGAGACAGCTCCTTGCTCTAAATCTACAGCTCCTCAGCCTGCAGCAACCAATGGAGACCTTACATCAAGGAGCAATATCGCTTTCATGGGAACGTTGGTCAGATGTGGAAAAGCAAAGGTAAAATCATTATGGACAGGGAAGAGGATTCTCCATGTTTCATCTGTTTGAAGGCAGTTCATATTTTTAAAGTGCACCTATCAGTTGAGATATGAGCTTTAATCACTGTGTATACTTTGAGTTTTCTGTAACAATGGAAATAAAATTTTACTGGAAAAAAGGAAGAATTTACTCTGCTACACTACACAGTTTTTCTCATAGGTGCATTTTCAGAAACTGTTTTAAAAAGAAAACTATCCTAGGGCCAGGAGAGCTCAAATTTATAGGGAGCCAGTGATGTGAAACTGGCTGGAGGTGATGTTTGCTTCTGGAACTACATTTCACAGGTTGGAATATCTGTAACTGAAAATCCAGCTGTGCCAGGGTAAGGTGTTACCCTATTTGAGTTTCACTACTGGTAGTTACTAAGTACTTCAGCAGTGCATGGAACAGCAGTTTGTTTCACAGAGGCAAAATATTTTTCCAAAAATATTCCCTGCTTGTGCCAAGAAATAATTTAATAAACGAAGCTAACGATCATGGCAAGCTAAATGGCATTTGCTCCCTGTTTGAGTCAAAGCTGTCAAGAGCAACCACTTACATAAAAATGAAAATTAAGATTTGAATTAATTTTATTTTTGCTGTTTTTAGGGGATAGTTATTGGAACTGGAGAAAACTCTGAATTTGGGGAGGTTTTCAAAATGATGCAAGCAGAAGAGGTAAGATTAAAGACTTAGCAGCAAAGACATTTTTAAAATATTCATTAAAACTCAACTTATTTAATTGGAACTTAGTTAAACCTAATTACATTGCTTTTAGTGTTTTTCTCTCCTCTAGTCAAACGAATTTCAGCTCTTGAACATTAAAGTAGTAATTCAGTGGAACAATCTGGTTGGTTTTGTTTGATTTAAAATTTTTACTGTGTCCCCTCCTTTCTATGCTTTTAAAATTTTTTTGGATGGTAGATTAAATATTTCTGTAGTTTTCTATTTAGCTACATTGAATTTTCTGCAGATGATTAGTATATGCTTTTTGAGCTGTCATTGGCCTTCCAAGGCACTAGAAGTGCCCCTGTCTCAAAAAGTAATTTTTATTCTTGCTATCAAGAACTTCTCAGTCTTGGAGGAAGTGCAGTGACTTTTAGCCAGCATGATTTTATGTAAATGTTTTTGAAATACCATCTTTCATATGACCTATTGGATTAGATTTGCTGTAGACATCACAAAGCTCCTGAAGAATATTTCTACTTTTTCATTTCATTGAAGTGTTCTTGAATCTTTCTGAATTGTACACAAGAATGGAACAGATCAGAGTATTTTCATATATGGGGACAGAGAGTGATTGCTGCTTATTCACTGGCAGTGCCTTGAAATTCACCCAGCTGAAGTAATGTGTGATACAGTTCATGCTTTTTAACCAGCACTTAGTAACTGCTGCATGTCTCCTGTTCATTAAGGCTCCAAAGACACCTCTGCAGAAGAGCATGGATCTCCTGGGAAAACAGCTTTCCTTGTATTCCTTTGGTATAATAGGTAAGAGAATTTTGGTAAAAGAATGACACTTAAGTGACTGAAACTAACATGTAGGCTTGGGAAGCAGAAGACTTGATTTCTTTATAAAATTATTCTGGCTTCTTGTTTTATTGTTCACTTTGACTTCATGCCACTTCATCTGAAGGTTACTAAAGTGATGGGACTTTATCATGAGAGTATTGACTTGTTTTTTCCTGCACACACATGCTTTTCTGACTTTTTGTCCTCTGAGTGCCTCTTTTAACATTGCAGTGTGTCTGGTGTTCTGAGTCAGGGTGTGTTGAGAACCTCACCTTTGGTGAGATTGGGCAACTTGGCTGGCACAGACTTTCTTCACTCTTGCCATACTAATTGGAATCATGCTTTGGCAGTGAAAGAAATAGGTTTTTACAGGTAGCACAGCAATAAGCTTGATTTTGGTTATTCAGGTTCTTGTCCCCATGGGGATACAATACATATTGGTTTTGTATTTATCCTGACAACTGTTTTCTTTATAGGAGTTATTATGCTGGTTGGCTGGCTGCAAGGAAAACATATCCTTGATATGTTCACAATTGGTGTGAGGTAAGATCCTTGGTTTTAAATGGTGTAGGTGGTGTGTTGCAGCAAGTGTCTGAAAGCTAGTGATGTGTATTATAATATCCACACAGACTCTGCTTTTAAGTCCACCTCTGTAATTCAAAATTAGGCTTTGTGCTGCAAAAAAGCAAATACATACTAATTTTTAATGATCTGGTGTGTTCTTGTTGGCCTCAAACTGTGCATTTGTGTGGTGGTATCTGAGTGGCTTGTGGAACATCTGCAAACAGACAGTTGTGCAGTTTGAATTTCCACTGCTGAGTAAATAATGTAATTATCTGAATGTTATCAGACAAAACTAAGTTATTACAGCCTTGTGTTATGTAGTTGATTAGCTCATTTTCTAGCATATTATGGAAACTTAATCCCAAGGTGTTTTCTGCTGAGAATAGCACTGAGTTGAGATGATCTCACTCTGTACTTGTAGGAAAGTTGCTGAGTTGCTAATTACATGGACAGTGGGTAAGGCAGGAGTGTGTCTTGAAATGACAGGATCAGACTCAGGAGATTTACCCTTTTGGGGAGGGTGGGAAATAAAAGCACCAGGAACTGCATCTCTGAGCGTTGAGTAATGAGTTATTGTGATCTCATTTACACAGTCATCAGGTTATTTATTTGTTTGATTTTTAAATGACCTTCTTTGTCCTCCCTGCACTTAGCTTGCTGCCACGTCGTGGTCTGGAGGTAACAGCTGTGGATTGGTGGTCACTCTCTGGTGGCATTTCCCAGTGCTCTGCAGTGCTGACTCTGCTTATTCTGGGCTGTTCTGCACAGTCCTAATTAGCATTTTGTGTAGGCAAAACAGATGTACCATTGATATCTCCCTCCACCAACTTCCTTCATACTTCTGCATAAGTAATGAGTAGAAATATGTTGTTACTGCATTTTGTTCCTGTCTTCAGTGTGTATCTTAAAATGGGTGATGTGCAACTGGAATCCCACTACAGCTGCTGCTTCACTTCTCAGTGAACTGGCACCTACAGCAACCATGTTCTGAAGCATAGCTGCATCAGTCATGGGTGATGTTCTAAGGCAAGATTTGTGTGTTTACTTCCCTTACAGTCTGGCTGTAGCTGCAATCCCTGAAGGACTCCCAATTGTGGTGACAGTGACACTGGCTCTTGGGGTGATGAGAATGGTGAAGAAACGGGCTATTGTAAAAAAACTGCCTATTGTGGAGACTTTAGGTATGACTTGACTAACTTAAAGATACTGTTTTGATACAAATGTTAGGAAATCCATGCAAATATTGGTCAGTAATGGTTAAAAAAAACATTTTCTAAAAAACCAATTTCTAAATTGAATACATTTGACACATATTTTTGTGGACCATTTACTATTTTTTAAAAATATAACTGAAATAAACAGTCTGTCAGTTAATAGCAGATGACAGTAGCAAAATTAAACTGCATGAATGATTGGAGCATACTTTATACTTGTTTGTTTTAAGATGTTCATGTTAAGTAGGACTTGTGAAATCTTTTTTTAAAACTAATTTTTTGTTATAATTTTAGGAATAATACTGTCAAAGTATCAAGACACAGCAACACTCTTTCCAAATACATTTTTCCTGTTCTCTTTACAACCTTAACTAGCACTTGCAGGTTTAGTAGCAAGTCCCACCTGTGTGACAGAAGGCTTGTGGCTGCCATTAGATGTGCTCTTTGATAACACAGGAGGGCTGCTGCAGAGCAGGCTTGTGGCTTCCCTCCCCCCCCTCCAGGAGCTACAACTGGGGTGTCAGAGAGAGAGTCTGAGCTGGAGCAGAAGGATGTGAAGGAGAGGTGGTGAATGGAAGCATTTCTCACGAGTTCTTTTTATTTGTTGGACGAACTTGTGAAGAACTCTGTACAGCTTTTCATTAATAGTTGGAAGTTGTCTGTCTTTGTTGAAGCTCATTTAGTTTTTTCAGAAAGACAGCTGCAGTATTTCTAGAAATCTGCTTCTCTGGAATAGTTTAATTCTTGTTGGTGACATTGTTCTAAACAAGCATTGTCTTATAAATGTTAATTGGTTATTTCAGGTTGTTGCAACGTAATTTGCTCAGATAAAACTGGAACTCTGACAAAGAATGAAATGACTGTTACTCATATTTTTACTTCAGATGGGCAGCATGCTGAGGTATGCAGTGACACTGTTAGATTTTCATTTTTGTTTTTACTTTATGTGTATCACCTGAAACATGCTTGAGTGAACTGCAGGTAAAGCATCAGTTAAAGTATAAATTGGTGTAGAAATAAAACAACAAAAAAGCAAGAGTGCCTGACACTAACACTGTATGTAAGGAAACAACATACATTGCATTTATTTATCCTAAGGAATAAAATTGCTACTATTTTGAAATTGATCTCTAATAACTCTCTTGCCCTTTCTGTTGCATTAGCAGCTAAGTAGGAGAATCCATTTGGACTGAGTAAAGTCAGTCATTATGAATGGCCTTTTAAATATGTTGTGTGGTTTATAGTGAAAAGGTGAGACTAGAGTGTTTCTGAACCTGGTGAGTGTTACACTGCACACTGCCTTTGGCTGTTTGTCTTGCAGGTTACTGGAGTAGGTTATAACAGGTTTGGAGAAGTGATGCTTGATGGTGAAGTTATTCATGGCTATAACAACCCATCCATTAGCAAAATTGTTGAGGTAAGATCTTGGCACAGAGAGGTGAGTGCTGATTGATGACAAAGTGCAAAATCTCTGTCTGGCATTTACTTTGTGTTCTGTTTTCTCCCCTTTCTTTCTTCACCTTTCAGGCTGGGTGTGTGTGCAATGATGCTCTGATTAGAAACAACACGCTGATGGGGAAGCCAACAGAAGGGGCTCTAATTGCACTTGCTATGAAGGTTTGTATGTGGTATTTCCTGCATTCATGGCAAGTGGGAAGTGCTTAGAAATAACTTCTAGGTTTGGGGTTTTTCAATAATTTTCCTCTGCTGTGGGTCTCTTGGATTTGTGTCACAGCTGCTCGTCTCCAGTGTTCCTTATCTGTTGGAAATCTTTGGGCATTCTGAAAGATGAGAGAAAAAAATATTTAGACCTGAAGTAAAAATCTTTATTTTAATCTTTCTGTGCTTAGTGCTGTCTTTTTATCTGTCACAAGCTAATTTACCTGTTGGGTATTGATTGTGCTGAGCAATCCAAAGCAATTTTGGATATGAAATTATTTTTTTTTTAACTAAGTAGTGATTGTTGACTTGTTGAAGCATCTTAGGTAACAAATTTCATAGCTGTTTGAAAAGGCCCTGACATGTGGTGGTACTTGTGTTTTACACAGATGGGTTTAGATGGAATCCAGGAAGACTACATAAGGAAGGCTGAATATCCCTTCAGCTCAGAACAGAAGTGGATGGCTGTGAAATGTGTTCACAGAACACAGCAGGTAAACTCCAATCCCTGATCCTTGTGCTCTGGCTCTGTAGGAGGGTTATCTACCTTGGTTAGTATCCTCATTTTTCCCTTTAGAAGTTCTGATGGGCTGGTAGTAGTGCACAGTCCTGGGAGTGTGGATGCAGGTGATGTTTAATGACCTGTGCAGATGATGAGCTAAAGGTCTTTCAGGTCTATTCTGTGTAGGTTTAATCTCTGTCCTTTGCTTAGTGTCTTTTGTCTATACTATGGACTGCAGATGTCTGCTGAAATTAGATTGTGATTATTAGCTTGCCTCTTCTGACATTGCCACTCTTTACTCAACACTATATAGAGATATTCAAAAGAACAGATATTTAAGTTTAGGAGCATAACTTTGATTTGTGTTGTGTTTTGAAGGCTCTTAAGAAAAATACAGATAAGCAGGTGTGCATGTGTGTGTACCTGTGTGTATATATATGTACACACACATGCAAACAACAGTTCTTTTCCCTTTTAGGACAAACCTGAAGTTTGTTTTATGAAAGGTGCTTATGAACAAGTCATTAGGTACTGTACATCATACAACTGTAAGGGGCAGACCCTACCTCTTGTTCAGCAACAGAGAGAGCAGTACCAGCAGGAGAAGACATCTATGGGCTCTGCAGGACTTAGGGGTAAGGCTGTTCCAGTGTCTCTAAAGAACTCTTGGGTTTGGTTTGTTTATTTGGGTCTTTTTGTCTGTTTGCTTTTTTAATGGCACTGCTTATTAAAAAAACAAAAAAACACAAAAAAACACAAAAAACCCCAAAACCCCAACAAAACAAGAAACACCAAAAAAACCCAGCAGTTTGTTTTTGTGTTCAGTAGGTGCCACTGGGTTGTTCTGCTTTTCTTTAAAATGAGGGAGTGGAAAAACAGGTGCTGTTGCCTGAGGCTTGTATGATAACATGATTAAATTGCAAAGGGTGAGAAAAGGCACTGCTGGTTCTGTCATCTTCCATGTGACCATAACTGAACAGGACATTGCTACCTAACAGCTTCCATATCTCATTACTGATTACTCTGGGGATTTTATTTTTTTTTTAATGTGGATGTGGTTATTTTTCTATGACTTTGGCTCCTGGCACCTTTGTGTGTCAGGCTAGCACACCAAGGTCAGAAGGTGCCATTGGAATTACTTGTTATGTTAACAAGGTGTGTAGGTGTTTTCAAATGTAACTGAAAGTGTTTTTCACAAGATGATTGGCAGGAGGTGATTGTGGGCAGCATTATACATGGCTGGCTTTTTGGCCTCTGTAAAGAGACCTCTAGGCTGTTAAATCCTTCCACAGCTTTTTAATCTGTTTCTGAAGACAGGGGTATGGTGTGGCTCAGAAAATTCCCAGGATGGAAATTATTAGAACAGAGAGGATGTGTAGGAGTGTTGTCTCTTGCTGCTGCTTTGCTCACAGTCATTCTTGTGTCTGCTTCAGACCACTGTCAAAAAAACCCCTGGGGTAGGATAGGATGTTTTTAAAAGAGTGAATTCAGTTTTCCCTTACAACTCTAATGTCACAGGAATACATTTGAATTAAGAATACCACTTGGAGACATTTCAAAAAATACTTTAGTATGTACTCAATGATATCTGCCTCTCTGAAAGAAAAAAAAAAGACAAAGCAGAAAATGTAGGTTAGGTGATCCTCCCTTCATCTTTTTGTGCATGTACAGACACACCTCAAAACTAGTGCCCAGTTCTGTTTCCACACAGTGAAAGTGGAACTGCTTTTATCCAAGAACAAATAGGAAAGTTATCTTAAAAAGCTGTACTAATTATTTTGGTAAAAGGCCTGCTCTTCAGAAGAAAGCAGTGTATGAAAGTTGGCCATTCTGAGTACTGGAGAGAATGGGTATTGCTGCCAAGGTCTGAAAAGAAAATTGCAATTCCCCCCCATTGCTTTATGCTCCCTACTGGTTTAAAACTCTTTTCAATGCTGATGTAAATGCTGACTTCAAATCTTAAGGTTTTTTCTTTGTCTCCTAAAAGTTCTGGCCTTAGCTTCTGGTCCTGAGTTAGGGCAGCTGACGTTTCTGGGGCTGGTGGGAATAATTGATCCTCCACGGACTGGTGTGAAGGAAGCTGTCACCACACTCATCACATCAGGAGTTGCCATAAAAATGATTACTGGAGATTCACAGGAGACTGCAGTTGCCATTGGTATGGGTAGTCCACTTCCTTTATTTGTCACTGCTTTTCTGTGTTGGCAGTGCCAAGCTCATTGTTATGAAGTGTGTTAAGTCTTGAACACTTGTCATTTATTGCTTTTAAACTGTCAATTCTTTAATGAGTACTGAGCTCTTGTGTTTATGTGGTGCCTGACACAATGAGCTACAGGCCTTTAGACCTAAAAAATCTAAGGAAATATCTGATTAGAATAGACTTTGTAGCATGTGTTTTGTTACTCAAGAGTTCAGATTGTTTATTCCAGTATCCTAAATTAATGTGTTCTGCTCTGGGCATTTCAAATCTGAAATGCAGAAAGTAGAAGGTTTAAAACAAATAAAATTGTGTTTTTAAGTGTTTTAAGAGTAAATTATTCCAAGAACTTTTTTTATTATTTTCCAGCTAGTCGACTAGGATTGTATTCCAAAAATTCCCAAGCAATCTCTGGAGAAGAAATAGATGATTTGGATATTCAGCAGCTTTCTCAAATAACACCAAAGGTTTGTTTTGATGTACTAGTTACTGAAATGCAGCAAAGGATATATTTATATTGAGAAATGGTTGGGGGATTTTTGGTTTGTTGTTGTGTTGTGTTTTGGTTTTTTTAGAAGCTAAAACGTAACTTCTGATCTATGGGGAACATGGTTCTAATAGAAGTGATAAAGCATGTTACTGGAGACTTACAAACTTACCAACTGGATCAAACAGTTATCTTTTGGTTTGTCATATGACAGGATGAAAACTTTTTTTTTAAACTCACAGTTATCTTTTTATTATTATTACTTTTTGACTCTTGCTACAATTCAATTTGTTTTTTTACCTTTCAATGCTCTAGTTTATAGAATCCATCCTGTACACTTCTCAAATGTTCACTGTCTTCATTGTGCTTTTAACAGGTTGCAGTTTTTTACAGAGCCAGTCCCCGACATAAATTGAAAATTATAAAGGTATGTCTTGCTAGAGGCTCAAATGCCAGACTGTTGCTGTGGGTCCTGCTTCTGGTGGTGCCTTTAGTTAATTTATAATGCTCTGAGTGTGTCAAGATGAAATCAGAAACACATTTGGCTTGAAAGTGAAATATATTTGAAAATAACTAGCTAGAAAAGCATGTAGTGCCCCAGCTGCTGGTAAGCAACACCATGCTGGCTTCTGTGCAGGGAGCTGGGAGTTGATGGAGATTTTGTCACATTGCAGCTGAATTGACTAGGAACTTGAAAGGACCCTATTTCTGATCCTTCTCAGGAAAGATAAAAGGGCATCAATTTCAAGCCATGTCTGATGTAATGCTGCCATTCCAAAGTTAACAACAGAAGGTAGCAAAGAGGGACATACTGAGTGTAACAATTGGAACAATCAGAAAAGCAACAATAAGGAGAAGAAAGTCAGACACTGAGATAGTTGGAATATGTTGAGAATCATAAGATGATAATGTTAAAATGTAAATGCACTATCTTCTTCCTTTCTCTAGAGTATTGTATTTTCTTTTAGAGGAAGATTTTATGTATCTTAGCTTTAAAGTTTAGACTGTCTGAATGGATGAACTGGAGTTTAACCTAAAATCTTATATACAAATTAATTAGAATACAATCAGCTGCATTTTTAAAAAGGATTTTGCAGAAGAATTAGATTTGTGGGAGGCAGTGACACCAACTTTGTGTCTAGAATAATTTTATAGGATAGATTGTTTCAATCCCTCTTTTCCCTTTTTTTAGTCACTGCAAAATAATGGTGCAGTAGTAGCAATGACAGGAGATGGAGTGAATGATGCTGTTGCTCTGAAGGCTGCAGATATTGGTGTAGCAATGGGGCAGACTGGAACAGATGTTTGTAAAGAGGCAGCAGATATGATCCTCGTGGATGATGACTTTCAGACAATAATGTAGGTGGCTTTTATGTACATACCTTGTGCTATATAGCTTAAATAAAATGTTGCCTGGGTTAAAAACAGAAGAAATTCCCTGAACTTGTCAGTGTAGCAGCTCTTAATGAGTTCCCCTCTGAGTGGGAGAATTATCTCTGTGGTGATTACCTGTGTTACCCTTGTAAAAAAGAGCTCAATGTTACAGTACAAGGGAGAACTAAGCCTTTTGATGTATCTTAATAAGAATGTGTTTGCATATTTAGACCTTTTGCTACTTTGGTCTTATACATAGATCAGATGTAAGTAACAAAGGAGATTGTGCATGTATGTGCTATAAAAACTGACCTGTTTTTCTGCTGCTCCAAGTAGAATTATGATAGTATTATATTTGGAAACATCTGAGCTGAAACAGTGAATCTGTTAGCTGTCAGTAGGATTCATCTTATTAATAATATTATTAATTTCTTACTTCAGAAGCATAAATCTTATCTAAAAATGAGAGAACATTCCTCTCCTGATATAAAAATTTTACACAGTGCTATTTTTCAACTCTAACTGTGTTGGTGTTTCAGAAAGGAAAGGAATATAAGTTATTTAAGTATCAGAGGTGAAAATAAGTTACCAGCTTCAGGTAACCAGCTATTACTTGCTCTTTTTTTTTTCTTTTGTTTGATGTACATTGAGAGCACATCTAAACTTCGTCTTACTTTGAATTTAATCCATCTGACTTCTGAAGGTAGTTGCTGCTGGCACAGCTGGCCAGCTGCATACAGTGAGATAGCCTTCACTTCAAAATGATGCATCTCTGAACACTAAAGTTTGTCTGAAAGTATGACATTTAACCCATGGGAAGAAGGGAAATGCACAACTACAGTGACAGAAAATCTGCCTAGGTAGCAGTACATCAGAGGATGGTCTGAGAGTTCAAAGATTTCCATGCTAATCAGCTGACAGCAATAAGCCTTGTGCAAAACCAACAGGGAGAAGGGAATAACTTTAAGATATGCAGAAGAGTATATAGGAGGGATATCTGTGGTAAGTAATTAACTTTTCTTGGGCTTGATGAGGCTTTTGCTGGAATGGTTTTAGCCAGTTTTGCTCACTCCATCAGGAAAGCTCTCAACAGGACAATGGAAAGAGTGGGAGCACTAAGGGGAGGAAATGTGAATTTCCATAATTTTACATCCTTCCTCCAGCCCCCTTAGTCTTTTTTGTCTTAAATGATACAAAATGCAGCTTAATTGTTGTTCTTGGCTACTGGGGGAATGGAAGAAAGAAATTGGTTTTACTTCCAGCAGAGTAGACTTGAGGTAGGAGTTAGAAAACACTTTCTCACCACTATAATTGGGATAGCACGATAGGCAAGTTGTAACACATGCTGGAGTTTGAGGAGGATGGTCTGTACCTATTTCATTCACATGCTGTAAGAATCCCATAGTCTTTTAAACTCATGCTCTATTTCTGTGGTTTGGTAAAAGCTTCTGTGTTTTGGGTGTTTGTTTTTCAATTATCTGACTTGAACTGGAAAGTGTCACTGAGGATGGTTGGTGAATCTCGAAGGAGAAGGAGGTATTACTATTTGCATTTCATTTTGAAAGTTAAGCAGCTTGATATACAACAAAAATTAAGCAGCTTGTTACACAACAAATAACTGCTGTGATGAATCTCCTAGTCAAGTTGAAAAACAATGACTCCAAAAGTTAAAAGAGCCTCAACATTTGTACTGCTGCATAAAGAGCTTTTTTTTAGTTTCTTTTAAGGTTTTTTTGGCAGTAGTGTCATTGATCTACTGATGCAATCTTTGTTTTTAATTGCAGGTCTGCAATTGAAGAGGGTAAAGGAATTTATAATAACATAAAAAATTTTGTTAGATTTCAACTGAGCACGTAAGTTTGAAAACCTGACAATATCAGAAGGTTCTAATGACACTGCAAATGAATCAAAGCATAATGAAGCAGATGCTGCATAAATTAATGTGAAAACTAAATTTCACATAGGATGCTGATACTCTTATGATATGGAATTTTCAGTATTTTGTATTAGGTGACTTGTTCCATTTGAAGCAGCAGAAAACAGTGCAATAATCAGACATAACTTTGTCACAGTTCTTCCCATTAAGCTGTGAAAAGTCAGTAACTGAGAGGATGGAGAGAAGCAGCATAACTACCTTTGGGTCCTTGGTCAAAGGAGAGGTTAGTAGTCACTCCCTCCTTAACCAGATCATGGCTAGCAACTGGAGGAAACCAGGGCATCAGGGGGTTAGTTTCTCTGTAATCCACAGGCCAGTCAGTGGAATGACTTGGCTCTGTGAAACTGGGTTCCTTTTCTTGCACAGAAGGATCCCTGTGCTGACTGTACCGTGTTGGATGAAAGACAAGAAGACAAGAGTTCATTAAGCTTTAGTTTCAAAAGTTTTGTGAGTGAATCTTACTGAATCTGGATTCAGGAATATGGTTTTCCTCTTTCCCATGTTGTTCATGTACTTTTTTGAAGCCTTCATGGGATTTTAGAGTGGTGCAATAAAATTGCAGAAATAAAATAAAAAGAACAAAACCCCCACCAAAAACCAATGCAACAGAACCCAGAAAACACCAACCTCTTAAAGCTTTCCATAAAAATTGAAAGAATGTGGCATTGCTTACAGTCTTGACTGGTGTCCTGCATTGGTAGATGACTAGAAATCTGCCTCTGAAAAATACCTGAGCATAGATGTTGCAGACAGAGTGAGAGCAGCTGTTAGCCTTGGTAGCAGGAGCTGCAGGTTTCTGGTGAAGGAGTTGCCCTTTTGTGCCATCCCTTTCTGCAGGAAGAGCAGGGTTGGGCTCAGCAGAGCCCTGAAGTTGGAATTACTACAAGCCTTGCTCTCTTCTTATTTATGAAACCACTTCATACCAGTGATGGGTGGGTAGAGTGGTGGTGCTTACATCAAAAGTGTAAAAACAGTTGCCTCTTCCAGAATGTATTTTTGAGTTCTGCTTCTGGCACAATAAAAGTGTAGGACCCTGTTCCTCAGTAAAAATAAAATTAAAAATTAGGTGAAGGTGAGTGATAATTCTGAAGTTAATTATCTTAAAGTTTGGGAGGTTTTTAAGATGCAAATTTGCTGCCTTCATATTTCCAAACAGCAGTGGTTTAAATATGGACTTTGTCAGGATGAATATTCTAAATACATTTAAGCTCTTTAAAGTTAGGCTGATGTCACTCATTAGTCATGCTGTTGAAATCTATATCTACTCTTAAAATGTTGGAGTGTTGATTACAAAGCAGTTGTGAGTGGACCTTCAGAAATGTTCCATGCTGACAGTTATAAAAATGGATTTTTTCAACAGGAGTATAGCAGCACTGACTTTAATCTCACTGGCTACATTAATGAACTTTCCTAATCCTCTCAATGCCATGCAGATCTTATGGATCAATATTATTATGGATGGACCTCCAGCTCAAAGGTAGGTTATTACTTTAAATTACACCAGAGGTCTGTAGTCCCTTTTATTTCAGCAAGGAAAATGGTTGTTGATCAAGGAAGTTCTGTGAAGTGTTGTGTGAAATGTTTCTGTGAAATGTTTCTGAAGCAGACTTCTTTGAATAACAATGTTTTCAGTATCATTCTGTGTTCATTCCTTTTGGTTTGCTTTACTATGGAACTATCATTAGGGGAGCAGCATTGGATACCTACAGATCCACAGGCAGGCCAACGAAACCTGCATGCAGGGGTCTGTCTCCCCTCTGGGTTCTTCACTGCAGGTGGGAGGGGTGGAAGGGAACTAGCAGAAAATTCCTGAGCTAGGTTGAGCACAGTAACAGAAATGGGGGACATAATATTTTAGCTTCCTTTAACATGACCATCTGGTAATTCCAGTGCTGTCTGACATTGTCTATTTATGGGCTCTCCAACTGCAGTGTTAGTGTTGCCTGCTAGAAATACCTACAGCTCTGCTTTCTGAATGAAAATACCATGTGCTTATTTGACTGAGATGATTCTTAGGCTATAGAAAGGAGATTAAAATCTTACTTTCAACACAGAAAACTAAGAAGCAGTGAATTCTTTTGATAATAAAAATCTAAGAGGATTTTTTAATTTCAAGTCTTGGGGTGGAGCCTGTGGATAAAGATGTTATTCGGAAGCCTCCAAGAAATTTGAAGGACAGCATTCTGACCAAAAACCTGATTGTTAAAATACTGGTTTCATCAATTATTATTGTGTGTGGAACACTGTTCGTCTTCTGGAGAGAGGTATGACAAAAATACAAAACTTAAAGCACTAACAAACTGAAAAGAAGTCCTTTTTATACCAGCAGTTGAAGCTCAGAATTTGTATGAATTCAGTTGCAAGTTTTGTCCATGTTTATCTAATAACCTTCTGCTAACAGACTAGAGAGGAAGATTTTCAAAGTAGTTGCTGAAAGGAGGAATACAGTTTTATTCCCCAGTCTCTATTTTAACACAGCTTTTTCCAGGTCCCAAATCTACTTGGGAAACTTTAGCACACAGAGAGTAACTGCACAGATCTTCTAGCCAGGCTGTTAAGAATTTGACCATTTGGCCATTTGACTTTTCCCAGCAGAGAAACATGTTAGAACTTTTGGTAGCACATAATAAAATGGCTGGTATTATTCAAGTCAGTGCTTGCTAAATGCTTGTCAAAGGGGCAGCTTGGAATTGCAAATTGTTACAAGTTACAGGTGCATGGTTTTTGCTGTGTGGTTTATAAATGAGCTTGAGGCAAACAAGTTGCTTTTCATTGCATTTATGAGCTGGTACAACTTGAATTACTGTAACAGCTTTAGTTGTAGAATATTTAAATCATTGTAATATTTTAAAAATAATTTCATTTTCTTTTGTTGGCAGTTAAGGGACAATGTAATAACACCTCGAGATACAACCATGACTTTCACCTGTTTTGTATTTTTTGATATGTTCAATGCTCTGAGTTCTAGATCTCAGGTAAGTCTTGTCCATTTGCACAATAACCAGGATTTGCTTAGAGGGGAGGGTCTTGCTGTGCTCATTTTAAATGTTGTCCTGCAGATTTTCTTCATATCTTCTATTAAATTTCAGAGTCTTATATATTGACTAGGTAGGATTTCTGAAATTAGTTTCCTTATTTTGTCTACATGATGCAGAGCTGGTGGTAATGCTTCTGCCCTGGCAAGAGCAGGGACATTTCTATGAAGAGCTGAAGTGTGATGGTCTTTGTACTGCTGTGTGCACTTGGTTGGGGGATTTTTCATGGAAAATTCTGTCAGTTCAGCATCCTTGCCAGAATCTGAAACTTCTTGAAGGCCTTAACTTTATTTTTGTAACCCTGAACCCATAAACAAGCAAAATTTCTGAAACTTTTTTCTGTCTCTGTATATTTTATTTTTTTTTCCAAAGAAAGAAGTTTGGAAAGTTGTGCTAGTTGGAGACAAGTACATGGCTACCAGGCATTGCTGCCTTTACTATCATTTGCAGTCTTTCTTCTGGTGATAATTGTCAGGGTCAACAAAACCACATCCCTCTAGTGTAGGGGGCACCTTCTAATGCACTGTACTTGCAGAAAAGTGAGCTTAATACATAAGTTGTTGACTCTGAAGACAAGACTTGTCCTTTCATTTTACCAGAGAGAAAATGGAATTAGCCTGTTCAGGGGCTTGTCCTGGATGATATTAAAGTACAACAGTCATTTTCCACATTTTTCTAAAAGTCTGGATGAAAATAAATTATATTTACAAATTATTTTCTTGTCTAGATAGCTAAGATTACATGTACAGTGTGATGTGGTGTTTATTTTGCAGACAAAATCTGTGTTTGAGATTGGACTTTGCAGTAACAGAATGTTCTGCTATGCTGTCCTTGGCTCTATCATGGGACAGTTACTGGTCATTTACTTCCCTCCACTACAGAAGGTTTTCCAGACAGAGAGCCTGAGTATCCTGGGTAAGAACAGTTCCTGTTTGAAAACAGTACACTAAGGATTCATTTGTAAATCCATTAGCTGATGGTTCTGTAAGAGCACAGTCTGGCTCTTTAAGGTGTGGCACAGGAACACAGAGACTGCTGGGCTTGGTTTTGGGTTTGTGGTGTTCAGGGTTTTGCTGAGGGTTTGGGTTTGTTTTTTTTTTTCTTGTTAGGAAAAAAATGATAATCCTTCTAGATATTTTCATTGAGAGCCATTAATTAAATGCCTGTGTCACACAACTTATCAGTATGTTCTTACATTTCTCAGGTGCTCATATATATTAGGTTTTTTAATATAAATCTTGATGCAGGCAAAGAAGAATCATAGAGTTTATTGAAGTTGAAGTTCTATTCATCTTGCTATTTAGCAAGATTTACCTCTGAATATAAACCCGTAGTTTATGTTACTATTTTTTAATTAATAAATGGCATTGTCATAGGATAAATAGATGATCTTTTAAAAAGCTATAGATACATAATGCTTATGGCCTCAGTAAGAATTATGTTTATTACTCCTTCAGTTTTCTGGAGTAAAATTATTAAACACATGTTTTTACATAATTCTTGTATCATACTGCCATTGCTGATTATATTTTTCAGCATGAAGTCAATTATGTTGCTTAGTATAGTTTTCATAGGTGTTAAAATAGGGTTATGAAATACTCAGAGTTTTAAATACCACGCCTGTACTTACGATTTACACACAACCTATGTGTGTTAATCTTCTGCTCCTGCAAAAATTATTAAATTCCTCCTGAACTTACCTGAAGACAATTTGAAAGTGTTTACGGTCCTGTTCTTTTTTAAGTCTGCCCTTGGCCTTAAACATACTTTAAAAGTCTTAATGATCTCTTTGCAGATTTACTGTTTCTCCTGGGACTCACCTCTTCTGTGTGCATAGTGACTGAGATCATAAAGAAGTTTGAAAGAAGCAAGGAAAAGATCCAGAAACGTGGAAGTTCTTCTTCGTCAACTTCGTCTTTCCTGGATGTATGATGCATATTGCATTCTGCTGCTGGCAAACCCCGGGGCTGCTGTCTAAAGGTGTGGGAGAGAGCAAAACTATATTTGGAGGATAAAGAAATCCTGAGGACTTTTGACAAGTCCTTCGTTTCACTGGTTAATGATGAACATTCATGTTTCAAGACTGTTCAGAATTTAACTTCCAGCTGTGGGAGTAACAAATGAAATTATGCAACTTTGGTAACATTTTTTCCTCAAACATAAATTTACTTTTCAGATGGAACAGGACTCGGGGAGGGGGGTGGGGGAGGCAGGTTAATTTAAAGAAAGATCTAAGCCCAACTCCCATTTTTCTGCACTTAAAAGATATAACTGTGTAAAATTCTTCTCTTAGATAATATTTTAGTTTGTTTTTATTTAAAACATTGTACTATTTTACTTTTATGGTGATGGGACTTTGCTACTAATACAAGGATAAAAAAACCTATTTCAGAGGCATTCCACTGGGTTTAGAGTCTGTCACAAGAGTGCCATATTCTAGCTACTGTATTTATTTCCTTTCTCCTGCAATGTGTAAGTGGCTCAAGTACCTTGTGCTACTGGTTTTTTGTATCCCAAGGTTTTTTTGCACAGGATGTGACCGCTGTCAGATCACTGTTTTTCTTTTCTTTTTCTGTGATTGAAAAGCCTATACTGCAATTTGAAGTAAATGTTTGCTTTTCTTAAGTGAGTTGTCTCTTGCTTTAAAAGTGGTATTTACATCAGTTTAACCTGTTTGGATAAAAAAGTAGACACAAGCTTTCTTTGATGTCTTGTTCCATATTGCTTTAGCTTGTGACTGTTAGATCCCTTGGGTGGCAGGACAGTGCAGTTGCTGCAGTGACTCTAGTGTCTTGAACTAGTGTGAATGCACCAGCCCTCAGCCTGATGCCAAAGCAGCCTGGCTTTGCAGAAAGCACCACGACTGTCCCTGTCACATAGTGAGTCTCCACCTGTGGATGCTCTGCTGGATTTGATGGCTCTGTGCTCTGCATTTGCTCTTGGAGTCTCAGGAATGCAGGTAAGGACAGAAGGGCAGATGAACAGCTCTGTTTTAGCTTGGGAATGGTATTGCCTGGTCTAAACAAATGCTGTGGAGCCCCCTCTTTCCATTCCCAGCACCAGTCTCACTTTCTGCATTATGTGTCAGTCCAACAGGAAATAATATTCCAGTCTCCTTAAGAACAGTTCTGCCCTCTTGCAGGGTAAGCTTAATTTAATGTGATTAATTTTTAATATACCAAGCTAAGTTTTGCTGTGTTCTGCATTGGAAAGTGGAACAATAACAAGTAGTAACAATTTCACTATTTAAAAAAAAATTAAAATTTTTAAAAATGCTTAGACTGAACTGCATTACCATTTTTTGGCCCCACTCTTGATCATTACCACCTAACAGCAAATTTGAGTGATTTTTCTCCAGAGCAATTGGATCAATAGTTGTATCTTTCCCAAAAAATCAGAAGGTATTTCATGTGTGGTGAAAATAGGCAGCAACCAAGGAATTTAGTTGCTCTTACTAAAGCATGGAATAAACAAATTCTCAGTTTTAATAACTAAAGGCCCTTTATTTTTTTACAAAGCAGATTAAAATCCTGTAGTGACTTGTAGAAAATTCAAGTATAGATACATAATTTCTTGCCTCTGCATGGCATTAAAAGTTATTCCAGGAATAATGCTTTCAGTCCTCCACTTCCAGGGATGCAAACCTATTAACCATGCAGAACTGAGACTTGGGCACAGTGCACCTGATGGGCTTTTTTTTATTGGATGCTTTCTTCTTTTTGCAGGACTCTGATTTGGTCTTGGTTATCTTCTGAAAGAAGTCTGCAGATACAGTTGACTCCACTGTATTTAACAAAACCTGATAAAGCTGAGTCATTTTTGGAGATAAATTAAACAGATTTTCCACTGAAGGTGCTGTTTTAAGCTCTTGATCCAGTCTGTGCACAAGGGTCCCACTGTAGAGCCTGCTCAAAAGGAGAGATCCCTTCATTTAGTATTGCCCCTCAGCAGGACAGGTACAGAAACATGCTGCCCAGTGAAAAAGCAGATCTTGCCTACATCCAGGGGGTTCCTGGGGGATACTTCTACTCTGCTCTTCCCCTCCATCCCATCCATGAAGGGAACTGAAATCCCTGAAACATCCTTACCTGCTGAGGTCTGGCTCCAAGAGAGGAGCACACAGGAGCTGGTTGAGGTACAGTCCCATCTGGAGGCAGCACTGCCACTGGCAGAAGCTGTGTGCAGCATCCAAATCAAAGTTTTCACGTTGCAATCGCTTTTCTTGCCATTTCAGAAATTCACTGTATGCAGCACTGTCACCTTCAGCATGTAAAGCTGCAGGATCTATAAATAAAAACAGGCAGGTGAGTGTTCTGCTGTGAGCAGTACAAAAGGTACCTGTTATGTTTAGGGTCTGCAAACCTCCAGTCCCTTTCAGCAAGCGTTGGTACTACTGTCAAATGTCTCAGACTGAACAAAAAAAATCAAATTGAGTAACAATTAAAATATCAATATCCACAGAATGTGAAATCAAGAATTCTATTTAAGTAGCAGATCCTTTCAAACATGATGTTTGTCTTGCTCCTGCCTGTTGGGGAAGCAGGGGGTAACCCTGTTAAAACATGACACATGTCATCTTGGCCATCAAGTGAAGGACTCCTAGAGATGTCACCATAACTCTAGTAGGTGTAGATATGACCAAAAGAGTTTGTGATAACTGAGCACTTTCAGAGGCTCACAATGTGCAAGCAGCCTGTGCCACTCAGAGGTTTTAAGTACAAGTGATGTTAGAAAAACTCATTAGAAGAAAAATACATGTCATAATGCATCAATCTTTTTACTCTTTTGATGCATGAGTATGTAAGCTTATTTTTTAGTTTTATATCTACATTAATCTTTTTGTCCTGAACAAGCATTTATAAGCACTGTTTCACTATAGAAAATGTTAAAGTGAGGGCCAGCACCATTTCTCTGCTCTGTATCAGTGCAAAAAATGTGATACCTCAGGATACAATGTAAATCAATTCTAATTGATCTGAATTTGGACAAGTGGCCAAAAATGAGGAGAAATGAATTGTGGTATTGATTTCCATAGCAGATGAACGTGTAAACTTGTATTCTTTGGAGACATACCTGGATCACTTGTTACCCTCTGCAGTTCTCCAGCCACTATCATTAGAAGTAAAGCCTTTAACTGATGCAGCTTAACTTGTGGTTGTGCACAACGTATCCAGTAACATGTTACAGCAACAGCCAGTTGCAACTGACTGGGGACAGAGTCTAAGGAACTCATTTCCATTCCCAGAGTCTCCAGCAAAAGCATCTGACGACGTGACATGGGCATCTGGAAATAAATCAGAGTGGAAAAATAAGAGACTTTCTTTGCTATGAGCAGTTTCCAAAAGGCAAGAAAGCCTGTGTTTGAGCTAGCTAGTATTCATGGCTTGGATGAAATGTGTTGTAGGTATTCTGAACAGGAAATATTTTTTTAGCTGTTAAAAACTACACAAGCAAATGTTAGGCAGAAGAATAAAAGTCAGTTTTTAGAACTGCCTAAGATTTCAGAGTCTGCAGATCAGGGGACTTTTAAGCTCATGTGTAGAAGTTGACTTGCTTGGAAAATCTTGTCACCATAATGCACTGAAATTATTTCAGTATGGCAAATATGGAAGATATATATATATATATATACACACATCTATCTAAAAGCCCTTAATTTTGTGCCTCTCAGACGTTACCCTTGCTTTGTGAGATCTAATGGTGATGCCTGTTTTTGGTGTGTTGAAGACAAAGCAATCTGTGCAGCCCATGCACACCCGTGTTACAGCTGCTGTGAGTGCCAGCAGGGGCACAGCACCTGGCTTAAACCAGCAGTGGCAAAAGGCACAGGCCCTACTGCCACATCTTCCAGAAGGTACTGGTAACAAAACCTCCATTAGGCAGCTTTGGGAAGGGGAGATGACTGTTCACAGCAGAGCTACAGTCTGAATTGTCAAAATGCACCTGTCCAGAACTCCTGCCACCTGGAACTAATCCAGCAGCACAGCCCCCCCGGGTGCCAGGCAAGCAGCAGGGCCCATGTTAGCAGGACATGACTTGCTCTTAAGATTGAAAGAAGGGAAAATTGTGCCAATACTACTTAAAAATCAACTTTTCATGTCATTTGTCTGGTGCACTTGAGGGGAAGGGGAAGATAAGGTAAAGCATCAGTGTAGCTTCCAGGGTATCACAGGCCAAGGTCCCTCTGTATTGCAACAGCTACTTACTGAGGGGTCTCGGTTCAGGCATCCCCTGGAGCAGCCAGCTGGCCAACTGTGAACTAACCAGTGAAACACTGTTAACTGTGACCCTCGGTGACAACCATTTACCTCTGTTAACGTGTCCAAAGGGAAATGATCACAAAAATCTGGGGGTAGGCTTGCTGCTCGAACATAATTTTTTTTCAGTGTCTTTTGGAGTCTGTCAAATTCACATACAAGGGGCAGCTCACTGCTCTGCGTGCCTGGGGCAGCAGCTGCAGCAGTCGGGGGTGCCCTCAGCAGCAGGCTGTAGATCACTCGTCGAATGGGCAAAGCTGCGCTATGGGCGCTGGGTCTCTGCATGTTCTCCACCTGCACGCGGAGGAAGGTGCTTCTCAGGACCAGGGCATCGCTGAGGAAGGGAGCCAGCTGCCCTCTCGCCAAAGCACCGAGAACCCAGGGGGGCAGCGCTGCTGCCCGGGCGGCCTCGCATTCGTACCTTCCCGTCTGAAAAAAGCTCTCGAGGTCCACGTCAGACGGCATGTAGTCCTCCATGGACGTGCGCAGAAGCTCCCCGACTTCTTCCCTCTGGTGTGCCTTCAGGTGCTTCAGCACGCTGGCGACAGCCTCGGCGGGCTCGGCGAACTGCGCCAGCCAGCACAGGAGCCCCTGCAGGCGGCGGTGCCTCCCCGGCCTCTTCGCCGCCCTGCACAAGAACGGCTCCAGCGCGGCCAGCCCGACGTAGTCGTTGCCGTTCATGACGGCGAAGAGCGGGAGGAGGCTCCTGCGGAGCGGGCCGAAGTGCCCGCAGAACCTCTCGGCGGAGAAGCGGCGGGCGGGCACGTAGCAGCCCCGCGGCCCGTCGCGGACGCTCCGCCACTGGAAGTGGCTCAGCGGGCAGTAGCCGGCGGCCAGGTCGAAAACGAAGAAGTCGCTGTCGAGAGAGAGGACGGGGCAGCCCCAGCGGTTGGCCAGGCCGGCGATCTCCCGGTCGGCCTCGGCGAAGCACTGCACGAAGGGCACGCCGAGCCGGTCCAGCGCCTGCACGAAGGCTTCGCGTGTCAGCAGCGGCACCAGCGTCCCGCCGCCGCCCCGGGAGAGGGCGTGGGCCTCCTCCAGCCGCTCGGCAGCGCGTTCCCGCAGCACGGGCAGCTTCCTGTCCTCGAGGTCGCGGCCGCCGTCCAGCACCACGAACGGAGCGACGCGGCACCGCCACAGGTTGCAGAAGAAGTCGCTCACGGCCGCCGCGAAAGGGCCGTAGTCGCCGCCGCGACGGAAGTCACCGGCGGAGGCGAAGCAGAGGCAGTGGTAGAGGCTGCTCCCGTCGATGACCAGCTTGGTGTCCCGCACCCGCAGCTCGGTGAAGAACGAGCCGCGCTCCTCCACGAACCCCGTCAGCCCCTGCACGCCCATGGCGGCGGGAACCCAACTCCCCGCGCCTGTCCCGGCGAACGGCGCGAGCGGAAGTGACGCCGGGGGACGGCCCGGGCTCCGCCGAGCGGGGCGCGCGCGCACCGCGTTCCCTAGCGACGGAGAAGCTGCCGCGGGCGGTTCCGCTCGCGCCTCTTTCCCGCCGCCGGCTGCCGGAGCCCTGCCTCGGGCGGGGTCCCGAGCGGACCCCCAGACCCCGCGGGAATCGGCGGGGAGGCCCCGCGACTGTTGAGGGGGCCCCGCGAGCGGCGGCCTTCCCCGGAGGGGTGAGGAAGGGGCCCGGCTGGGGGCCCTCGCGCCTGAGGGCGGGGCGGGAACGCCTCGTGCCCCTGTGTGCGCCCCCGAGCGCGAGCGGAGCTTCTTCCCCGCTCGGTGACCGGGGCAGCGGCAGCTCCGGGGGGACCCGCGGTGATCGGGGCTCCTTAGGGTGCCGCGGGGAGGTACCAGTTGGAGAGCGGGTACATCGGGCCCTGGTTTAACCAGCACCCGCCAGCTCCTTTGCCACCCGCGCTACCGATAAAATCCTCCTTAATTTCCTTTCCTCTGGGAGCAGCAAAAAGCTGAGCCAGGGGAGACGATGCTGCTTCATCAAGCCGGCCAAGGCTAAGGGTGTTGTGTCACTGGGATGAGCTCAAATTAAACCCAGATATTTTAGTATATACTGAAACCGTGGAACTTGTATCCTGTTGTGTTGGTGGCGGCTGCTGCGGTGGTATCAAGAGGCGTGGTGAGGAGGGGGTGTCGGGTGGGGCAGGTGTGTAGTTGTCCTTGCAAAAAAACCCACTTTTTCTATAAATCTACAGGTGGGGCCCATTGCCCGTGTCCCGTGAGGTCAGTGATTGAGCTCAGCTGGGTTCAGAGAGGGCTGACTGCAGCACACCGACATTGTCTGGAGTTCAGTCCTTCCCCTGAACTTGTGCTCTGCTGCGTGCTGAGCACTGACATAGAACTAAAGATTCTAATAAGAATAATACATTAGCAAATAATATTTTTTTCTGTGTCAAGTGTTGCCTGTTAACATCCCAGGAAGAGTAGAGGGTTTTGAAAGCTACATTCTAGAGAAGTTTGTGTAGTTCTTGTTGTCCAGAGCAATGCTGAAATTTCAAGAAGCTAGGAGGCATGTTGCTGGATTTCATTCTGCTTGCCCTGGTGCTGTGGTTGCCAGAAGATACACAGTTCAGAGGAAACTGGGCAATGGCAGCTTTGGAAGTGTCTATCTGGTTTCTGACAGAAAAGCAAAGCAAGGAGAAGAATTGTAAGTAAATTCTTCATGTACTTTAAATTAAAATGTTTAAGGTATTTCTTGCTTTGTACATTATTTTAGTTGTATTTGCATCTCATCCCTCACTTTGGCTTTAAGTTGCTGCTTAACTGTTCCGTTTCAGTGAGGACATAAGATGGGAGCAGACTTTATGCTGACTCAGCATTCCAGGGGAGCCCCAATTAAAATAGTTTATCTGATATGTCTGTATTATTGTGCTTTTATCTAAGTACTTTTTCATTTACTGGTGCCAGACAGAGTGGAGGTAGCTAGAAAATCTCCTAGTGAGGGGCACCTCTGAAGCTTTGTAACAAGGGAATTAGAGTGATTACTATGAGAGTCACCTGTGTCCAGTGTCCTGCCCTGGAGCAGCTGCTAATGTAAGGGGAGCTCTGCAGAAAAGGCTCTTAGATTAACTCCAAACTGAGTGTTTTGTTCTCGTCCTGACCAGCAGCAGAGCCAAAGCATGTGCCAGGTTTCACAGATTTGATCTTTTCCTTTGTAACAAAACCACTTGTTGAAGGCTTAAACTTTATAATTTACAAGCTCTCATTTAATAATGATGCCCATATGTCATATATGTGTGTATGAGATAACTGTGTAGTTTATTTCTGAGGCCTTTGTGTTTTATAAACTGGCTTCCTGAGATTCTTTTTTGGCACACTTACTGAAGTGTTGGGCATTTGCCTTCCATCCCATGCCGATGCATCTTTGTGAATGGGATGTTTTTGGTTTAAAAAATGTGGAAAAGGGGAATTATTTGTCTAATCAGATCCAGGTACCACAGTATCTTGCTCCATAATGCTTCATTCAGTCACAGATGCCCATTTAATATGGAGCACTGAAAAGGAACTGTGACAATGTCATAATTCCTCAATGTATTTTAATGGGTTTCCCTCTTCATTTCTAATTGTTTCTTACTTATTTACTGTTGGGAAGCTTTTGAAAACAGTTAATTGGATAGTTTCAGGAATTGATTCTGTGTCTTTGTAATGATTTGGGTTGTTGGAGCAGTCTCAAAAGAAACTGTACAGAATTGATGTCCTGTTTCTTTATAATTGAGTTGTCTAAGTTAAACCTGAGAAGGACTTGTTACAAAAATTCCCATTTAGACCTTTCCATTTGCTCTGTAACAAACTGATGGCACCTTGTTGGGTTTTTTCTCCTTTTTCCTTTTTTTTTTTTCCTGGGTGTGAGTTTGAAGCTGAGTGCCTGGGTAAGGCACAGCTGACTGGACTGCCTGTGGTGTAGAGCTGAGTGTTGTGTGATACTGACACCCAGTGAAATGTGAATGGGAATAGTTTTGGCTGTATCCAGTAAAATTTGGGCTTTCAGTTTCAAGCCCAAGCCATCTAATCAATGTGCTTTTCAGCCAGAAATATGTTATTACTTTAAATACAGGGATCTGTTGATCTTTATTGATGGACATATTAATGAGCAATTATATGATAAAAGAGATTTTTCCTGATACATTTGCTATTTATGACACTGCATGCTTGGCAATACTGCTTTAATAAATGTGCAGCCAAGACATAATTCTTTCACTTGCTTTCCTTCTACATCAATTTACAGCTTCTCAGCTCCTTGGATGAGGACTGGAGGCCTCTAAGCTCTGAGCTTTTTCCAGCTGGCTTGGAATCTCTTAGTCTTAGCTTTGGTTTTCTACAAAAAAAACCATTCTTTAATGAAAACCTTCAGTAAAAACAATAGCAAATACTCGTGATTTTATTTTTCTATTAAAGTCATGTCAATAGGGTTACAGGAATCGTGTGTAAGATCCTTCAGAATTCAGCTATTACTGATCTCTGTTAAGAGTATAGTGAAATGTGTGTCTTTACACATCTGCTTCTGCAGCACAAGTTGCCAAACCTCAAAACCATGGAATACGTGCTTTGTGTTATTATAAGTTGTTAATATCTCTATTTTTTCCTTAAAAAATTTTCTTTGAGAACTTTAATTCTGAGTGACTGTATTTTGAACAAGCATTCCCTTCCTGCAGCATTTCATACCCGTGTCTTGTGAGGGGTGATGAGCGTGTCCTCTGTCCCCTCGGGCCAGTGGCTGAGCACCAAGCGGTATATTCTATTTTGCTGTTGTTTTACCCGTCTCTTTTTGTCGCTGCATCAGTGTAAGGAGCCGAGTGCTGGTGCGATGCGGCAGTTCAGCCTTTAACCACCAGGGGGTGCGTGAGTATCACAGTTGCTCCCTCGTTCTGAGCCTCAAGCACTGACTGAAGAGTGAATTTCCACAACTTCCCACCGCTTTATATGCTAATAGGTGATAAAAATACTGTCCCGTGAAAGAAAGCTCAGGTGGCACAGTGAGATCGAGTGTAGACAATTTATTCTATTTAAAAATACTAGTTTCTTCAGCTGGTAAAATATTTAGGAAGTCATGTTCTCCACACTACTGTCAAACTGGAAAGTAATATCTTCTGGAGTTGTACTGGTTGTTACTTCTGTTCAGTCTTCCATTGGTAAGAGCATATATATGTAATTTTGGATGAAAAATAAAGTGGTTATGTTTCTTACTCTTTAGGAAGAATAATCATACAGCTTTGAAAGAACTTTGGCTGGAAGAAAAGGAATTGAGATGTTCTGTGTCTAGGGAACAGTTTATATGCATTTTAGTAGAAGAAGTGTCAGTACATGGACTGGTACTTTAGCTTTTAATTCACTGGTGCATTCTGAATGAATTACTTACATTTACACATCCCCTTCAAAATGCAGGATGTCTGAAGGTGTTTTGGGTTTTCTCCCTGGATTCTTGACTTGCATATGAGTTTGCAAAAGTCTATCTCACTTTTTGAGGAGCTGGCTGGACACGAAGGCTCTGAACCTATCCAAATAATTAGATAACTTGGTTTGTATAAAGAAAGTAGCAGGATTGTACCAGCATTTTTACAGCACAGTCCTACATCCCTGCAGTCACCTCTTTGCCAGTAGCTTAGCAGTTAATTCTAACAGGTAATTGTGGTTAAAAGACAAAGTCAGTTATAGCAGAGATTTACATTTAGCAGCTCTCTGGAAGGACAGTTGCTGTCACTTGTGGATAATGAGTGTCCTAATCAACCATTCCCAGTGAGGCTCTGGCGGCAGTTTCACTAATGCACTGCAGTGCACGGGCAGGCACATTCACAGATTCACACAGATATTAGGGCTTGGAAGGGACCTAGAAGATCATCTAGTCCAACCCCCCTGCCCGAGCAGGATCACCTAGACCAAGTCACCCAGGAAC
>JAOEGS010000820.1:16665-27791 GCA_025447755.1 Corythornis vintsioides | reverse complement strand
AAGTGTAAATAGGAAGCTAGCAGCCTTAAAGTGTTTGACTTTTTGCTAAAATCTTAATTTTTTTTTTCCCAATCTTCTCCTGCTGTTGAGCACTTCCAAACAAATCTGTCTTGGGTGCAGTTCCAGGCAGGTTACACTGTTCTCTCAGCCTGCACCACTGAGCTCTGCCCTCCCTGCTGTGATCCTGACCCCTTGGTAAGCTGGCTGTGTGTGTGATTCTGACAGTAATCTCTTCATTTTTTCATTTTAGCTCCTTTCAAATAACCTGGAGCCAACTGAGGGCTCAGCTAAGCACCAGTCCAGGCTCACAGGAGAGAGGGACAGGACCATTCAGACCAGTGTGGTGTCCTGGAACTGTCCTGGGACATCTGTAGTCAGTGCATGTGTAGCTTTTGATTTTGCTGAAACCTTTGCCAGTGCCACAGACCTCTTCCTTTATCTTCCAGTGTGCCAAGTAATTGGCATGTATGACTACACTGCACAGAATGATGATGAGCTAGCCTTCAGTAAAGGCCAGATCATAAACGTCCTTAACAAGGAAGACCCAGACTGGTGGAAAGGGGAGGTGAATGGACAAGTGGGTCTCTTTCCATCCAACTATGTGAAGCTGACAACAGACATGGACCCGAGCCAGCAATGTAAGTGACTGCTCTCTGCTGCTGTGCTGTGCTGAGTTCTGTAGCACTTGAAGCTGAAACATGCAGCATTGCTGTGATCCTGCTGTGGTTTGCAGAACTTAAAGTTTCACCACTGCTGCACTTGTCAAAGTCTCTTTGAAGACCTTCTGTAATGCAAACCTTATTTTTAGTTTCTTGGATATTTTAGTTCCCATCCCCTTTGTAGCATGTTACCCTGATCATTTTTTTGCACCATGCTGTTGACATGCCTGACTCATTTTCCTAGCTTGAATTTGCTCATTGTTTTGTTTTGCTTATGTGTTGTTTTCCTCCTTTTTCTAGGAATCATATGTTGTCCATCCCCCACTCAGGCTTGAAAGTCCTCAAAGAGACCCACTATCCCATATCACTGCCCAGAGGGATGATGGGAGATGCAGCCTTGATCATGTGGCTTCCAGCATGATCATCTACTGCCTTCTGAGTAGAAGAACACACTGCAGAGCAGTTTACCTCATTTTACATTAGTTGCATGTAATCTCAATGGTTGAGTTAATTACCTACAGACATAGATGCAAAATTACAACGAAACAAACAAAAAACCAACACAAAAAAAAATAAAATAAAAACCAGAGGATAGTGGGTCCTTTTGTGGCTTTCAGAGTTACCAAACTAATTTTTCCACCTTTGCACAGGTGCTTTCAGTAGTTTTAAAATGATTTTAAAATTCATCTATTTTAGCCTTTTAAAGGAAAAGTTTAAAATTCCTTCGTTGCAATTTTGTTTGTGCAAAAAGACCCACTATCAAGGAATGCTGCATGTGCTATTAAGATTGTTCCAAATGTCCATAAATTTGAGACTTTATGTATTTTTTATTGTTCACTTGTCCAGTGTTGTCAATATGTCTATTTTTGGTTTGTTTTTTTTTTCTTTTGGTTTGGTTTTTTTTTTTTTTTACACAAAAAGAACAGGAGTGAAATCAGCTTAAGGAATTTAAATGTGCCCAATTACAGAGAAGGTATTTTGTTGTAGTTATTGTACTGTATGTATCAGGTGTTCTTTGTTGAGTGTGTAATACATTGTGGAGAGAAGAAATTAACTTCCTTCCAGTGCAAGAGACTTTCACCTTGCATAATGCTGTTATCCTAGTTCAGTCACTTTGATTTTGCACATTATTTGTAGCTGCATACAGTTAGAAAACACTCTGGTTTGTTTGTCTCAGATGTTTGGGGTTGTTTTGTTTTGGTTTGTTTTTTTTTTTTGCATTTTTGTGTCAGAAATCAACAGAATGCTACATTCATGTGGGATTTGAGAATTAACTTCTGTAGTTTCACCTTGGTTACGTGAAGTTTGATTTCTTATTTTTACTTTCTATGACTATGGAACAACACACTTTGAACAAGTAATTTTCCTGACAAGAAAGAATGTATAGAAAATATCTCCCTGCAATTAATTTCCAATGTTTACATTTTTTTAAACTAGACTGTGGAATTTATACAGAATAATATGAAATGGAGCTTACAGTCAAGTTGCTGTAGTAGATGTGCTGTAGCTAAGCCATGTTTGTCTTTCCAGCATTAGTTACAAGCTCTTGATGAAATGCCTGGTGCTGTCAGTGCAGAAACCCTCTCTTCCTAATGCCTCAAGCACAATATAGCTGTTCTCCTAACGACCATTTAGTTCTGTTCTGGTTTCTGTATTTCATTTATTTCTAAAGCTCACGCTGGCAGTGTTTTTAGCCTTTCTAATCCTCCCCCCTCTCCCTCTTTCTGAACCATCGTGCGGTGCAAAGAACAAGTGAAGCTCCTAATTGCACTTCAGTATTTCATCAATATGAATGTAAATTATATAAATATATAAAAACTTGCAGCTTTAACAACTGTAATACAGCCTTTAAAACTAGTTCCGTGTATAGATAATTAAATTCTTCATATAAAAGCTAGACTCAAATGTGTTTGTTGTCTTGTTGCTGTGTACACACAGGATTCACCAAGTGGCATTAGTGCATGGAATTAATTTGCCACCAGCATAGCCCAAAACCTGTTTAATTTCAGAATGACCCTTGTCTTGTTCCTTTGAATATTATTTCAATAGAATGACTCAGATCATCATTAATATCTGCAAGCTTTTTGCACCTGTCTCTCTCCAGTTGTTTCTACATGTTATCAATCAGTTAATATTTTTTGACACTATACTGGTAGATGAATTCAATATTCTTTGTTGGGTTTACATTGACTTAGGCTCTGTGTTTCATGCCAGAAGCTCTAGTCTTCAAACAATTGCACAGATTTTATTTCCTTTTAGGGTAGTGTTTAACATGCACAAGTTTTTTCCTTACTACTCTGCCATAAAAAAAATAAAAAAGCTTTCTTCTCCATCAGACCACTTGCCAAAAAAAGATGCTGTCTGGTATGGCAGGAATTGAACAGAATGGAATACCTGTAATTTTCAGTGCCCATTGTTTTGCTTACTAAGGATCACGTAGCCAGATTTTACTCTACTATTTCAATATTTTGTGCATTAAAATGTTATTTTAATGAAAGGATATCTCTATTTTCACGTAACAAGCTGTTGTATTGAAAGATTTCTAACTTGTCTAAAAGTGTTTGTCCTAAGGGATATTTTGGGTTTTATTTTGGCCAGAAACATACTTTATATATTGAAATATATGCAACACTTTGGATATAGGGGTTTCAGATGCCACTTTTTTTTCCCTTTTTACTTCAAGTGAAAAGAAAAATCAAGGTATTGCAATAATCTGGGGTTAATTTTCTATTGAAATGAAAATAAGATCAAGTTGTCCCTCTGTGGAGACACACAGACTCCCTGGTATGTGTTGTGCCAGGATGCCTCAGACAGAAGAGTACTGTGTGCTACTCAACAGAGTAACAGCTTTATCACTCACTTGTTGAGAACAGTGAACTCTCAAACCCTTCAAAACACATCTGAAATGTCCCAGTTGAAGATATTCAAACCATTGTGGCTTATATTGACATACATTGTTGAAATACCTATCATGTTTATTTACTTGATTATTAAAGTTCTTAAGTGTGCTACTCTAGCTTGGCATGGTAGTGGTTAATCTTCCTCATAACCAGCAATTTCCCTTCATTAGCAGGGAACAAGATATTGCACTTACTCTTCCTTACCTGTCTGGATTTTTGCTTAGATATATCTCTATCTGTGAGAAAGGGACTGTGAAAGCATTTCTTTAATAAACAAACTTTATGATTTTCATCAAGAAGACTAGTTTTTCAGGGTTGTCTCAATCCAGTTTTGACCCTCTCCCTTCCTGATTCATCTGAGGAACGTAGACCCCTCCCAAAGCTTCAGATCTGGACTGCAGCAAGGAAACATCTTCCCAAAAAAACCCCAACAAATCCCACTTGTCTCCTGTGATGGAAATGTGCCCACTCTCTTGTTTGCTTTGGTCCATGAAGCTGTCACCCACACCACCAATCCCAGTCAAGGGTGAAACAAAACTTAGAGACAAGAAACCATGCAGATCATTTAAATATTTTATTTGTTTTTTAAGTTAATGTCAAGATAAAGAGCAGCCTCACTGCTGCCTGGTCAATTGGATGCATTCTCTATATTAACTTTTATATGCCAAGTACCTTTTCACTTTGCACAGGAGCCAGCAAGGGCTGTGGAGGAGATGGGATGTAGAAGAGGTGGGATTTAGAGACCACTCCAAGGGCTGATGGGCAGTTTTGGTCACAGTCTTTACCTTGAGAAGAACTTTCTGTGTATTGAGCTGCAGAGGAAGCAGCCCCATGACTGTTCTTTCAGGGAATTTGTTCTTATCAATTCCAATACTTGAGTCTCTCCAAGGCAGCTCAGAGTCTGGAATGTGTGATTATCAAGAACAATTTGCTTTATATTCAGAATGAGTTTTTACTTCGATCTCAATTCTTTTGGAGCTCCAGTGTCATCAGTTTCAGTCCCTCTGAGCTCACCAAACACTTTTTTAAATGACCTTTTGCTGAGGCAACAACCAAGTAACTGCATCTTCTGCTTTTGTTCTCTGGTTTGAAAGCAGTTCTTTTTAGTTCTTTGTGATTACTGACTCCAGCAATTGAACATCTTGTTAAATAGCTCCTTAAATCTATTCTCTTCTGATTACATTAAATGGCTTATTTTAAACCTTTTTTTCTTCAGTAAATCCAGGAACAACATCTCTCAAATATTATTTAATCAGTTGAACTGCAACCTAAGTGGATGCACACAAAAAACTGGCTAACAAGCTGCTGCTTAGCTAAAGAGAGAGCACTAAGGAGATCTTCTGACTCCAAACCCCAAAAGATTATTTTCAGAAGGTTGTTCTGGATGAAGCTAAAAGCATCAATTATTTTCACAAAGACTTCATTGCCTGCACATAGACTATATGGACTTTTGTACTCATTGCTTGATAGGTTCCAAAGGAATACTTTACCATGAGGAAAAGGATTCATTCTGAGTTATTGTCCATGTGAGGAGAAACCATGAGTGTTGTCTTCACTATCTAGCATAAGTTAGTAACTTTACTAGTATGTGTAAATATATTTCACAACATGTGTAAACATAATAATGCAATAAATTTCTATAACTTGTTACAGCAAGTTTCTCAGCTGTTTTGCTCCACTCCCCATCCATCTTAACTTGAAAACTCCTTAAAAAAACCCAAACAAACAAAAAAATGACCCAAGAAGCAGCCCTGTGGTGCTGCTCCTCAGCACAGAAATTCAGATTGTGATGTCTGACTTGAGCTGGAAACTAATTAGAATCAAACCTGGAACTCTTCTTTAAATCCTGAGCAGCACCACAGAGAAAGAAGTCAGATTTTAGAAGAAATAATACCCACCAGTGGGCAGCTGGGAACTGGTGCCAGTGCTAGGGCTGCTCTGAGCTGGACCCAAAACACAGCAGAAAGACTTTGCATTGCAAAATGAAGATGGTGGTAGTGTCATAAGTGTATGTTGGTGAGGGCTACACTTGGACATGTTCTGGAATTTAGAAAGGAAAAAAAAATTGTTATGAAAAATCCTTGAGCCTGTTCCTTGGTCTGTGGATTGACAGTGGCAGTCCCTCCACCTGATCATTGCTGACTGATGTGAGGAGGAGGAGACACGTGTGTTGGTGGTGATTGGTGTTGCTAAAAACAAAGTCATGCTTAATTTTTTTTAAAGTGGGACTTTCAAGACTCTTTTCTAAAAAGTAATAAAACTAATTTTAAAGTGAAACTGGAAGAAGACATTCTGCTTGCCAGTCTCAGAGGAATTTCATTATGATCAGCTGAAAAAAATAGTGGCTTATAGAAAAAAACTTAATTAAATGTTCTAATATAGAATAGAAAATAAAATTTTCTATTAGTATTGTGCCATTACATGTGAATAATGATGAACTGGAAAGGCTGTAGTCACTGTTGAGTGTTACTTGAACTGCTACAGCTGTGAATCAATTTGCAAATGGCCACAAATAAAATCTAGCATCCTTTTCTGTTTTCCAGGGTGTGCAGACTTGCATCTCCTGGATATGTTGACACCTACTGAAAGGAAAAGGCAGGGGTACATCCACGAGCTCATTGTCACAGAAGAGAACTATGTAAATGATCTGCAGTTGGTCACAGAGGTAAGAAATATTGCATCCCTTATGTGGAAAAAAGAGGAATTAGTGCAGACAACTGACTTTGACCATTTTTTATTGACAGAGAAGGAAATCCCTTTTTTTGAAAAAGTTCAAGATATGTAAACCTGAGACAGTCAGAACTTCCATAAAAGAGTCCTAAGCAAAATATATTTTCAGTTATATTATCAAAGTGCTCCTGGGATATTTTGCAGAAGACCTCTGACAAAATTCCCAAGTTTCAAACAAATTAGGTAGGTCATAACTGCACCACCAGCACAAGTTTATTCTCTTTTCAAGCCATTCACAAACATATTATCAGGGAACACGGTGGATCTCTAGGGCACAGCATAAGTTTGAAGTCTGTTCCCCTGAGTGTCAAGTGCAACTCTGTTGTAAAGTTTCTTTACCTCCAGACTAAGGAGATGAGTTTCAGTCACTTTGATAGGACTTGCCATAAACTTTCTCCATTGCTTAATTTTCTGACTCTATAGATCTTCCAGAAACCACTAATGGAATCTGAGCTGCTAACAGAAAAAGAAGTTGCTATGATTTTTGTCAATTGGAAGGAGCTGATAATGTGCAATATAAAACTACTAAAGTAAGTTGGATTTTTTTTCCCCCATACTTAGCAATAACAAAATCATGGGTATTTCCTCCTACTTTTCCTTTTAGCTGCATGAAAATACTGGTCACTTTATGCAGATAGTAACCAAAGGAGGCATCTTCCTTGTTGGAAAAAGTAAAATATTAACTGTTTGCTGTGATTTGTTGAGACAAATCCAGCACTTCTTTGCTGAGCAAGTGTTTGCACTTTGCTCTTGGTGTCCATGTGATCCAGAAGGCAAGGTCACCCTCTCCTGAAGAGTAGTGTCTGCCCAGGCTACCCACAGTCCTGTTGTAGACTTACTACCTCTTGTCACTGCCCATACCCTGGTCTAGTCCTATTAGCTGTCAAATCAAAGGGAAACTCTCTGCCTCCCTTATTCTGAATTAGCTGCTATGTGTCTAGCTACTCTAGGCTTATAGCAGCTGACAGAGGTGTTTTGTGAGAGGTGACCACAGCAGGGCCTGATTTCCTGGGGATTTATGTCCAGTGTACCCTGCATCCTTCTTTCCAGAGTCTCCGATTACTGCAACCTCAACTCTCTACCTAAAAAACTAAAAGTAGCTTTGAGCTTCAAGCAGCTGTAAGGCTTTTATCCCTCATTCATAAACATATCTGCTACTTTCTAAACTAAGCAGAAAAGGAAATGATATTCACTTTTTTATTGTATCTGCCCTTCCACTGCATGAAGTTAATGTCAAATAGCAGGTTGGTTACCCCAAGAGGGAAAAACGTTGGCTGAGCAGCCTCGATTATTGTAGAATAAGCAATAAATTTTGTGGCTCATCTGCTTCTTATTCAGGGGTAAAGTTTCCTCTTTATTTCCATAATGAATAAGAATACAATTATTTAATAAGTAAGAAATCATTCTTCAGGGGTCAGTTTCTAAAGCACACATCACCTTCCCACCTTTAGGGCTTTGCGTGTGCGCAAGAAGATGTCTGGAGAGAAGATGCCAGTGAAGATGATTGGTGACATCCTGACAGCCCAGCTGCCACACATGCAGCCTTACATTCGCTTCTGTAGCTGCCAGCTCAACGGGGCAGCACTCATCCAGCAGAAGACAGATGAAGTCCCTGATTTCAAGGAGTTTGTTAAAGTAAGAGAAGCAAGCATCAGGAGTTTTGTACACTGAATTTACGAAACGTGGTTTCACACAGTGCTCTGTGTTGGGCTAAAATGAAGGGTCTTCAGACTCAGCACATTTACAAACTGACTAACACCATTTTACCTCTCTGATGTTTCAGAGATTAGCAATGGATCCTCGCTGTAAAGGAATGCCACTATCAAGTTTTCTACTAAAGCCTATGCAACGGGTAACAAGATACCCACTAATAATTAAAAATGTACGTTCTTTTGCAAAGGTGATGGTTTTGATGCTGCTTTGCTGCTAGCTTAATTACAGGATCATTTTTGTCAAGCTTTGTCACATGTCGGATAGCTGGTGTGCTGTGGAATGTGGGGTATCCTTTTCTATTTGATCACACTGGAGAAAAATGTGTGAACTCTCTTGGGTTCAGCAAAATACCTCAGTATTTCCATTAGAAACAGAGGTGAAACTTGCTCACGTTGAACCAGAAGGCAGTAAATGCTGAATGAAAACTGTACACTTGAGGTAACAGGAGAAATGGGTCAGTCTTATGCTCATCTTTACCTCTTTCCACAGTGTCATTCCCTCCCCAAAGTCTGGTAAATGACATTCAGTGTACAAGCCTGAAGGGCAAAATGTTGCAAGTCACCTTGCTGTACACCTTATGTTTCTGGGTAACTTACAGAATTTCCTCACTTCCATTTGTTGCCTAACACCATCCTAAATAATGTGACTGAACTTGGCCCAAGGCTTTCACAGGAAATAATTATAAATTGGATGTTGACGTTTAAGAAGTTCCTTAAACAGTCATGGATGGATTTCTGTATATGGCTGGAATTTGTGTTCTTATTTCAGAAGGGTGGGCAGTGTATGTTTTTTCATGTCTGCAAACAGACTGTGAGTTTGTCCCCTATTTTTGATGTTTGTCAAGAATTAAAGAATATTTAGGGCTGGAAGGGACCTCCAAAGGTCATCTAGTGCAGCCCCCCTGCAGTGAGCAGGGAAATAAATTTGGAACATACTGGCTGGCTCTGATGATAATAAAGAAAGCAAACAGAAGTATAGGGCTGGCAATATGAATTACATTGAAACTGCAGAGAACAGGAAAGGCTAATGCACTTTATTTGTCTGTAGATAATAGAAAACACTCCTGAGAACCACCCTGACCACAGTCACTTGAAGCATGCTCTAGAGAAAGCAGAAGAATTATGTTCTCAAGTAAATGAAGGCGTGAGGGAGAAGGAGAATTCAGACAGGCTGGAGTGGATCCAGGCTCATGTTCAATGTGAAGGCTTGTCAGAGGTAAATCTAGAGGAACACACATGTGAGCCCCCTTCTCCACCACTCGGGGGGAATCCATGGCTCATTTGTGGCACAAACCCTGTATTTAATCAAGTTGTATGACCTTTGTCTTCATCTTTCTTTGGTTCCCTTTCACTCTTGCACGTGATCCTTTTTGCTGCTCGTGTTACTTCCTTCTATATGATAAATGCTGCTTTTGTTGCCTGGCTCTGAACTAGTACCAGGTTTGATGCTGCAATTTGCAATCACAGCTTTCATTGCTCTTTATAATACTTATCAACTACTTACTGTAGTGCTGTATCTCATCCTAACACTCTACCTGACCATCTTGGAGTACTTTAAAACTCATCACAGAGTTTTATCTGTTGGTGATAAAACTTTGTATAAGTTTTGAAAACTCAAGGATGCTGATCAAGTCTCTCCCAAGACTTTAAAGAGAGACTCACCATTATTTTTTAAGGTAACGTGCTAAGTTTCTCTATTGAAATTATAATGAAAATATTGCAAAAGGTTAGAGGATATTTTGAGGGCTTCCCTATTGTTGGTGAAGTCTGGAAAAGGAGCCACTCCAGATCAAGTAGGATGGCAAGAACCATTCCATCACACAGTGAAAAGAAACCTGAAAATGACACTTAAGGGCAAGCCTCTGGTAATAACCTCCAGATGAAAATGAAATTCTGCTGGTTCCAGTCAGTGGTTGGCAGCTGTCCTCTAACTCCAGGTAGTTTGGGTGCAGAAAGACAGGCTACCTGGAATTCCTTTGGTATGTTTTGAGAGGTGAAATTCAGACACAATTCAGAGATCTTCTGAAGAAAGCTGAGCATTTGGATAGGCCATTTGCATAGCTAGGGCTAACCCAGCCCAAGTTCCAGCTTAGTTCCACTTGCAGAGCTGCATGCACGTGGCAGAGAAACTGAAATGAGGCACAAATGCTTTTGGCTTCTCTCTGACTGCCCAGGCAGAGCTCCATGCATCCAATGGGCTGCCTTAAAGTTGATTCTCATGTACCCTTCTATGACTTGCACTGCTTACCATGCACAAGGCAGAGCCATCACTCATCATCCCTGTGACACAAACTGAAACCAATGCCAGGACTCAAAACTTTATCTGATCTCTTTTCAGGGACACCTCGATTGTTCTGCTTTATACAGTGCATTGTTCTTCTTCTTCTACTTTTCACAGCAACTTGTCTTTAACTCTGTTACCAACTGCTTGGGACCACGCAAGTTTCTGCACAGTGGGAAACTCTATAAAGCCAAGAGTAACAAGGAACTGTATGGCTTTCTGTTCAATGATTTCCTCCTCCTGACTCAGATCATAAAACCTCTTGGCTCTTCTGGCACAGACAAGGTCTTCAGCCCCAAGTCTAATCTGCAATACAAAATGTACAAAACTGTGAGTACCACACCTGAGTGATGACTGAGGTGGTTGTGCACTAACAGCATGTACAGCAGACAGCAGCTCTCATCCTGGCTGTGTGGGTAACAGCCTTTGTATAGAAGAGGTTTGAAAGCTTCAGCATGTGCTGGGGGCATTCCAGGGGCTGATTCCAGGAGCACATCCCTCCTGGATCTGTTCCTGGGTGACTTAGTCTAGGTGTCAGGGGGATTGGACTAGATGATCTTCTAGGTCCCTTCCAACCCCTGTGATTCTGTGATGGTGAGAAAATTGGTTGTTTGCTTTAGTGAGATAAGAAAAGATGCTTTTGAAGTTTTGCTAAAACAACCTCTTCAATGAGAAGTCTCATGGATCAGGGAGTGATGGGGAGAGTAGTGTTTGCTGGTTTTTATGGGAAAGGAGAGGTTGTGATGCCTTATGAGTCTGCTTGCTTACTTCAGGAGAAGTGTATTATAGTATATATATATATATATATACACACATATATATATATGCACATACATATACCTTT
>JAOEGS010000816.1:0-14938 GCA_025447755.1 Corythornis vintsioides | reverse complement strand
TCCCCACGCTGCATCCCATCCCCACGCTGCATCCCATCCCCATGCTGCATCCCCCCCCCACGCTGCATCCCATCCCCACGCTGCATCCCCTTCCCCACGTTGCATCCCATCCCCACGCTGCGCTCGCCACGGTGACGTCAGCCCTCTCGTGCCGCAAGGGTCTTTTAAATTTGTTTATCTTGATGGTATCAGGTGGCTCGGTCGCTGGCACTCCACATTAGCATGGCACAGCGGCAAATATGTACATATATATTTATATTTAGCTTTTTTTTTTCTGGTATGTTCAGCTGAAAAGGCTTGGCTTGATTAATATTTTCCGCTGTCCGGTAACCATGGCAATGGGGTCAGCAGATATAATACTTAATTTAATCTTCCAACTGCCTCAGTGTGCATCACCAGTGTCCCGAATAATAGAAAGCCCTTTGCTTCTCTCTCCCTTCCTCCCTCCCTCCTTCTCTCCCTCCCCTCCCTCCCTCTCTTTCTCCCTCTCATTCTCTTGCTTCATATATTATCTTTGCCAGTGGCTCCCTCGTATGACCCAAAAGGAATAAATGGAGGGTTGGTGGTTGTTTTTTTTTATTTTATTTTATTTTTATTCGACGTACGTAGCTTAAAAACCCAACCCGACAAAAATTCCAGAGCCCCCCTCCCCATCCACCACCCAGCCGCCGTCCCCCCCTCCGCAGGGCGCTCGTGCAGCCAATGTGCACGGCGTGACGGGCCGTGGGCAGAGCCGGAGCGCTCGGCGCAGCCGCCAGACGCTCTCCAGCCACATGGATTCTCCTCCCGCCGCAAAGCCCGGGCGCGGGGCCAGCGGGGCCGGCCGGCTCTGCTCTCCAGGTGGGTTAAGTGCATTGCTTTGTCTTCCTTTGGCCCAGTTCCACTCTTCAGCTCTTTCGTTTGCTGCTTTTCAGATTAATTTTTAAGAAAAAAGATTTGGGGTTTTTTTTAATCTTAAAAACCTCAAGCCATAGATGCCTTTTTTTCACAACAAACATCTTCAGTTTGGGGTTGGTTTTGGGCGATGAGATGACCTGTTTGTCTGCTCCCAGACAGTCATGCTATTAGCAAAAAAAACCCCTCTTTTCTTGCTCAAAGACTTTCCAGAATGGTCCAGTGACTAACTTGGTGCAGACCAGGCTGGTGCTCTCCCCAGCTGGCCCAGTGTCCACATCTCTTGGGGAAGAGGGAGGAACGTTACCAGAGATGGAAAGGACATCAGGAGGAAAGAGACCCTTGAAAACTCCATGACCAGAATTCTTCCTGGTGTTTTTGTTTGTCAGTTGACTTTTTAGCCCATCCCTGAATGTAGCTGTGGAATTAGGCTTTTATTTTTGGTCTCTTTTCTAATGAACAGGAGACAGGTTGATTTTGACCACTGAGTGGGTGAAAGAGTGAATTTTTCCTTTCCCCCAGCTGCGGGAATGAGCTGGAGCATTTGTTCACTGCCTCCAACACCATTTCTTCAGGACAGAGAGGCCGTCAAGGTCTGGGCAGAGTTTTTACTCTGGTCTTGCTCGCTGCCACCCGTCAGGGCTTGTCAGGCACGCTGCTTTGACTCCAGGTGTTGAGTGATGGCTGGAAGGGGTAGAATTCTGAAGGAGCTGAAGTTCATCCCATCAGCTCAGATCTGAGCCGCTGCTGTGTCAAAATATTTGGTCCCAGGCAGTAATTACTGTGAGGGCTTTAAATTCCCTCCCGTTCCTGAAGCGTGCCCATCACTGCTCTTCCAGTGCAGCGTCGTGGCCAGGGGATGGAGGCACCCTGCTGGGAGCTGGTGTAAACCTGGCAGCAGCAGAACACAAGGATTTCACTAAGAAACGGCCCAAATGGGCACAGCTGCCTGTTTGTATGAGAAAAAATCAACTTGGTCAGGCCCCTCTGATGTGTATCTGAAGTACCAGACTGTTCTGTTGGGTGGCATGTTTTATTGTCCCTCTGCAGGAGCATCCTCAGACGTGGAATCTCTTCAGATAAACCCCACCCGTGTTGGTGAAGGGGTAGAAGGCCTGGACTAGGAGAAGTGATGTGTCCTGGAGGGAGGGGGAAATCCAGTTCTTGGGGACAGCTCCTGGGGTCCCTGGATTAGGAGGAGTGATGTGTCCTGCAGGGAGGGTGGGGAGAGGGAGATCCAGCTCTTGGGGACAGCTCCTGGGGTACCACGGACACCCCACCGCAGCTCCCCTTGCTTGGACTCTCAAAGGAGTGATGGAGTAGTTATATATATAAGAATATATTAATTTTTGCAGTAACTGTACATCTCCCTTTGTTCCAGAATATCCCATATATCCCACTTCAGCTTCTCCCTTTTGTCTGTGTCGTTAGCAGAAGCACAGATGTCTGCATGGGCTTTGTGAAGATAATTATTGAGATGGGTCTCTAGTTTTGGTTTCATATATTTGGGATATTATTGTTCAATGGTTTTTCTTCTTATAATATGTATTTGAAGTGTTTTATAAAGTAGCTTTTTGTCCCATAAATCGACTTCATAACCTGCCATAAACCCATTTCAGATAAAAAATTTAAATTTGATTTTTTTTTTTTAATTTTAAAACATCTCTAAAGCAAATTAATATCTTTTGATTCTGAAAAGACCTCAATCTTAATGTTATTTCTCAGAGACATCAGTAAAGGAGGGGAAAATACCACAGCTGTTGGTAATACAGAGTTTCTCTCTTTTCTGATCAGAAATTCACCTCTTGGCCACCGTGACAGAGACTTGGCAGTTGAAGCTCACTCTGCCAGCCTTGCACCCCAGCGAGCTTGCACGCTCAGTGTTTCACCACGTGCATCTCCTCACATGGGTGTCACCATCCCATACACTACAAAGCGTGTAAATATATGAGCTCTCATGTATATTTATGCTGTAGCATTAAAATATTACATGCACTAATCTCTGGAAATATAGGAGAAATACGTGGAAAGTAAACGAGCATTCTTTCGGATTTACAGGATTCCTGCCAATCATTTGTTATTTGATCTAAAAACAACAACAACAAAAAAAGAATATAATAATAAAAGCTAACCCCAAAAGCAATAACAAACATAATGCACATGGCACGTTACAGCGCCTGCAAAAAACTACTGATCGTTTAGCAAATGTATTTACCATAAACAAATACTCTCACTACCTTCACTTGAGTAAACAGCTCCTTCCTCCTCTCCCCTTTTTCCTTCTGTGATCCCCCTCCCAGCCTCGTCCTGTGCAGCCTGCCTTGCTCTCCCACTGGAGTCAAGGGGAGTTTCAGAACAAATAAGGTCAGTGAACTGTTGATGGAAGAGGCTTTTTCTCTCCCAGCCGCGAGGTGCTGAACCCACCCACCCTGCCAGGGCTTGCTCTTCCTGGAGAGGTTTGAAAGCAACAGCCAAAATTTACTGGAAGGTGGTGTTTCTTCTCATAGGTACAACGAAGCTTTAAAATCCTGATGAACAAAGGAAAAAACCCTGCAGTTTGAAAATCCCTTGACCGACCCGGACCCCCTTTGCCTGCTGTGGAAGAGCTGGGTGGGATAGGTCTGGAAGTGTTCTCCCTGCTCGGGGGTTTGCTGCTCAGTGGTGTGGGTTGGGAATGGTCTGAAGCAGGGTCCTGCTTGGCAGCAGCTGGCAGACTGGGAGCCCAGGAGGGGCTCGCTGCGCCCGTGCCCATGGGTACCTGCAGAACAGCTGCCACGGGGTTTGTGCTCTGCCCTTGCTCCAGGGAAAGTCATGGAAAACAGGGTTGGAGGAGATCTTGGGAGATGATTTCTCCCATGTTTTTGTCTGAACAGGATCTGTTCTCTGCAGGCCGTCTCTGGGTGCACGTGTGGTGCTTTCTTGTCATAAACAGCAGCAGCTCTCGCAGAGCTGGCGCTGCTGGCAGCTCACGGACCCTAGGCGGGGTGTTTAAATGACTGAACAAAGGGTAAATCAGCACAGAGCTGGTGTGGAAGAGCTGGGTTCTGCCCTCTGTTTGAAGCAAAGCACAGAAGCAGCGACATGCCCAAGGCCACAGAGTCCATCTGTTCCCTGCACAGCACCAGAGTCACCGTCTGTGGACAATTAACCACTGCAGATAAGGTCAGGGTGCGACACATCTTCCCCTGAAAGCCTGTGCCTAGGGACACTCCCTCTCCGTGACCCTCAGAAATTCGGGGTAATAAACCCAAATAACAGGGCAGTCTCCGAAATCACTGATTATCTCTGAAATGCCTGGCAGTGCTGGAGTCAAGTGGCACAGCAGCAGCACCTCCACTTTGTGAATATTGTCACCCCAGCTCTGGGATGCATTTTCACAGGGGGGCTGTGTAGACTGCCAGGCTCTGTGCTGTCACCCCTGTCTGACCCGGGACCCTCCCGTTTGCTCACCCTTCAGCGGGTCCCTCCCCTCTCACCTGCACACATCCCACCAGCACAGTAAGAGGAAAGGAGCAGCTTAATCCAGCATTGTTTATTGCTAATTGTTGTCCCCTCTTTCCAGTTTGAACCGGCAACTTTTGTTTAATGGTGGCCACTGACTTCTTTTTCTATTAACCATGATTTTGGTTTTTATAACACTTCTACCTTTTTGCAGTGTTTAGTTGCACGTTGCCACAGTGTGGGCATTATTTGGTTCATTTGCTGGTTGCTTGTTTGGTTTTCTTGACATTTCGCTTCTTCAGTTTGTTCTCTATCCCTGTTTGGACCAAGAAAATGCAGAAGGGCAGGGCCAGGACTGTTGCTTCAAATTAAAAAGAGAATTAGAAGAATGTATTTTAATGAGTGCAGCAGAGAGGCACCTTCCTGGTGTGCAGAGGGAGGGAGCCAGGGTGGGCTGGAGGCTCTGTGGCAGCAGCCTGAGCAGCCCGTGCTGGGCGATGCCCGCCCGCGTCTCCTCGGGGCTGGTGCTGCTGAAGGATGGGCCTTTTAAAAGCAGCTCTTCTGTATCCTCCGCCTGCTTCTTTTTCCAGCCACATCTCCATTAACTGAGAGAACCCTCGGAGGCAGCCCCTCCATCCTTCAGACATTTGCTTTACGTAAACCAGCTCGCCAACCGCTCTGTTAGTATTGATGTAGACATTACCACAAATCGCCACTTAGGGACCTGAAAGAATTGACTAACTGGTTTCAGATCCAATACACATAACTTGATCAGACGCAAACTTTAAGTACACTTGCAGCCGTGCCAACTGCACCGGCGGGGAAGTGACTCTTCTGCCGGCTCTGGAAAGAGGCCCTGAGGGGAAACCATGAAAAAATAAAGATCTGGGGTTAAGACTTTTGCTTACGGTGGTTTCAGAGCCTGAGCATGAAAAATTAAAAAACAGCTCTTCTTTGAGAGACTTGGCTTATATATATATTTTTATTATTATTATTTATAAAACTCGCCAGTTTGGGTTTTGCAGCCGTCGCAGTGACTGTAGATTCCTGAAGTTGTTGTTCTGAATCTTATCTGTATTAAAAGGCCTGGATGCTTTTGGCATTTGCAGCCACTTTTAAAGTGTCTGTTTATGCTGCTGGGCAAGAAAAACGGGATGAAGTGTGTAACAGAGAGAGATGTCCCCCGGCCACAGAAACTGCCACTGTGGGAATTAGAACCAGGCAGGAAGAACTTCTCCTGTGGTGGATTTTGATCTTCCCGTTCTAGGGGATCTCTTCTGTGATGTGGAAAGCTTGTGCTGGGAGATATCTTGCTGTGATGTGGAAAGCTTGTGCTAGGAGATCTCTGGGATGTGGAAAGCTTGTGCTAGGAGATCTCTGGGATGTGGAAAGCTTGTGCTAGGAAGTCTTTCTGTGATGTGGAAAGCTTGTGCTAGGAGATCTCTGGGATGTGGAAAGCTTATGCTAGGAGATCTCTTTCTGTGAGGTGGAAAGCTGCTCTGGGGTCAGCTTCTACATCCTGAATCATTGTTTTTTTGTTAGAACCAAGGTTGCATCCATTAAGTTTTCTCCCATCGTACTGAACTGGGAGAAATTCCAGTTCCCTGGTTCCCTGGGTTTACTGCTCAGCCCCTGCTTTGCATCCCGGTGTCCATGGGAAGCACATTTGGGTGGATGGGCTGTACTGGGGAGCACCCCTCTGAACTGCTGCCCAGAACAGGCCGTGGGGATGTGAGGACTGTGCACGCCTCGTCGGGGCACGTTGGATGCAGATAAAGAAATTAAGGATTCTTAAAGTAAGATTTATACAGAAATAGTTAATTCAAGCCAAAATGTGTCTTTAAAATCCTCAGTTCATCCATAAAGCACTTAATTTGCTGCAAGAAAAATTCTTAAGGTGCCTAAAGTATTGCTTTTGGTATTAAAAGTGTATTAATTATGTTAGTGCCAAGTGAATTAGCACCTGTTTCACAAAAGGCCAGGTCAGGGTCCTTAACATAGATGTTCTCCATTTGCATTCCAAAAGATCCCCCACATCTCCACCACATGTCCACTCTTCGGTGTGGTTAAAACCAGACTCTTGTTTCCAGAAGGGAGGATTCTCAACCCTTACTGAGAGAGGTTTGTGCCTCGACTCGATTTGTATTTCAAAAACTTCCAAAATTTAATTCTGGGAAAAGGTCATTTTTATGGCAGACTGTAGGTAGAAGCTTTTCTAGGCTGCAGTGCTCAGCCACGAAGAACCCAGTAAAGACTTTTTATTCAGGAGCTGTTGAAATGTTTACAGGAAGAAATGCCAAAGAAACGCCAAATTTCCTAATTTTCATTGTTAGCATGGTGATTTTTCCCCTCAAGACTTGGGATTTGTTCCCAGGACAGTGGGTGGGGAGTTACCTGAACCCGAGAGCACCAGCAAGTCTGATCTCATGGCTGGGTCACTGGGTCACCCCGGCCAGCAGAGTCCACAGAGCTCAGGGAAGACAATGACAAAAGCATTTGATGTTGGTGGTGTCGCAGCCAAGAGCTCCGCTCTCAAAGTTGGCAGCTGTGAATTTTTTAGTGGCTTGTAACCATCAAACCATCTCCTGCGTGCTGGAGTGGAGAAGGATGGGATGATCAAAGCAGGTGGGAAGAGTGGGAGACAAATTCAACTCGTTAGTGGCAAACGCAGCGGAGTTGGGTGATTCGCGGAACAAATCTGTGTTTAGCTGCGAGAATCAAAGCTGGGAGCAGGGCCTCGGCTCTTGCTCTGCGTCTCTGCAGAGAAGGGTGTGGGCAAAGTTGGGGTTTTCCTTCTGCTGCTGCTGGGCACAGCTCGGAGCTGGGGCAGCGTTGTCTGGCTGAGCGCCGGGGCTGCTGCTCGGGGAGTTTGCGCTGGTGTCGTGTCCCGTGTTTAGTATTCCCCAGGAGCTGACGCTGCCGTGCAGAGCCCGGGAGGGTCCGGCAGGGCAGCGAGGACTGTTTTCTTATTACTAAACAGAGAGATATTAACAACACAATGTAGAAATAAAAAAAAAGAAAAGAAAAAACAAGAAAGAAAAGCAAAGACGGCCGCCTGCTCTTTTCTTCTCGGTATTATTATTTGTGACAAAGCCTTTGGTCCATTTTTCTTCATAATTTGCAGGACTCCTAATGGGAACAGCACCTCCCAATTACCATGGTTGCCAAAGGCTAATTTGGTTACCCTCAGGATCCACAATAGAGAAACTGTGTCGGCCCTTTGTAGATATTTGCATACTATACATACCGGGAATGTAAAGCAGCTGCCTGGGCCCTATTCCACTATCATGGCAATTATGGGTCATTAGCTTTTTCTTTCTTTTCCCCCTTTTCTCCCTCTTCTTTCCTTGTTCTCCTCTTCCAAACTCCGCCAGGCAGCAGAAGCAGCTGATGGTTTTATTTTTGCAGGGAGCAGCAGCATGACGGGTGGACCTGCCTCGTCTCATTCAGGGCTTGGGGGCTGACAAACGGCCGCCCTCCTTTATTCCACGAGGACTCTTTTCTTCTCCTTTTCCCTCTTCGGCCTCCTCCCTGGCACCATTTGCATGCAGGACGCGTGTGCCCGCGCACGCGTGTGCGCTTCGTGCCCCGGCAAGGGCGCCGCGTGGGGCAGGAGCATGTGGTCCCCCCGTGCCCATTATCTTCCCATCAGACACCCCCCTGTCAACGCCGAGCTCCCCCGGGGAAACCTCCCGAGACTTGGGAAAGTTTTTTGCGGGCTCCCAGGGGCCCGGAAATTAAAGGAGGGGACAAAAGGGGACTCTATCTTAATCCGTTCGGTATTCAATTTGTTAAATGGCCAGAGCCTTTTAATAGTTTATCTCCCTTTTGTTCTGAGCAACATTTACAGTCTCTGTGTAGTTTACAAGGAAGTGATGGTTTTGCATATACATTAATTTTTTTATGAACTGCTAATTTTATTGACAATAAGGATAGATTGAAAGACCCAAAGCTTTTGTGTTGTTTTGTTAAAGCAAATAAGTAAAGCACAAATGTAAATTACATCTCCAGGTTCACATTAGAGGTTTGCAAATAATACTGAGCTAATGGTTATTGCTAAGGAAAATAGCACTGGGATCAATATTCTATACAGTAGAACGCAATACCTCTCTCTCTTTTAATCACCTCATTGCAGAAATGGCATTGAAATTTGAAATCTCATTTTCTCCATTTGTACAAATTGAACATAAATCATTGTGAGTGAGGGGAGGTTTCGGGCAACTTCACTCTTTGTGGGATTGCATTACTAATTAGTGCTGGAGGGAAACGGGGATGTAGACAGGGCACAACCGGACTCTGCAACTGCACTCAGATGGTTCTTTCTTCCCAGAACCGGGGGAAATAGGGGTGGTTTTCACCCCTGTCTGCATCAGGGGCTCGAGAGCAAAGAAAGCACTTGCGACGTTTCTTTCTTGCCGCCATTAAAAATGGATAAATAATTAAGGACAAAACGCTGACATGGCTTTTGTTGGGGCTGAGAGTGTACCTGGTGCTGTAAAAATCGATCTCTAGCTGCTTCCCAAGGAGTTGGCTTGGAGGGTGAGTCTTGCGATGCTCCAGATGACGTGTTGTGCCCCGTGCTGGGCGCCAGTGGCGGGGAAGGGAGGAGCGCTGCCGGTGGTGCCACGGTGTGCGGGATCACGGGGAGGTCTCAAAACCCACCCTTGTTCCTGCTGGCTAGGAAAAAACAGCCCCGATTTGCTTAAGTGATGTTTACGAGGGAAATACCCGCAGCAGAGCCTTTGCTGCTGATAACTTTAAAGCCTTTTTTTTCCTGTGGGGAGAGGGAGCGTTCCTGGAACGTGCCGAGCAGCCGCTCCCCCAGCAGCGCGGCTTAGCCGGAGTGATCCGGGACATCAGGAACATCCAGATAAAGGTGGTAGCTCTTGGGTAAGTGATACAGGCTGAGAGATAGAACAGATTTGGATTAAAAGGTTTAGATAAACAGGGTTTTATTTGTCCGCGTGGAGAGGATACTACTGTGAGTATTACGGAAGGAGGAGTCTGAGTAACTGGGAAAGGTTCACACAGAGTGGGTGGGTTCCCAGCATCACGCCCATGGATAAAGGCTGTTTTAAATTATTCACTATCAGTCCCAGAGATTTATCACTACACTTGTATTTTTCCATCATTTTCATACTTTCTAAACCACTACAATCGGAGATAAATAGGTAACTTTATGTGAGAAACTGTTATTAAGGCTCATTATATAAATTTGTTCTTGCCAATTTCAATAGCTGAAAGTGAAGAAAATAAATAAAATACCCGTGAAAGGAAAGAGCAAACACTGAGCTGGCTGAGCTCCTAGCAGAGAAGAAAAAGACTTGAACGGTTTTAGAAAGGTTAGAAAATTAAAGGTTGAAAAAAAAGCCTTCAGAAAGGTTTGGGGCAGGAATCTCAGACTCAAACCAAAGAGGGACTGCAGGTCTAGAGTAATCAAGAGGGTGGAGGAGAGATCAGAATGATGAGAGATGTGGATTTCAGGCATAGTCAGGATGGTGTCTAAACCACACTCTTGGTCTGAAGGAAAGATATGGAAAATAAACCACAGAGAAGTTTGTTCATGGAGGCTCCAGAGGGGTCACAGCATCCCTCTAGTGCCCACTGCTCTGCTCTGTGCCCCTCCAGCCAGGGACACCGCTGCGTGGCCTGGCCGGGGGTATCACTCCTTGTGCCACCAAACCATCTGACAAGTGGCAGGGGCTGTTGGCAGGTGGAGCATAGCAGAGGGGGGCACAACCTCTCTGCTCCCCGGGCAACTGGTGCCCAGCAGCGAGTCACTGCCCGTGCAGAGCCGCCTGCTGTGCTGCTCTCCCTCCCTCGGGCAGCTGTTTGGGCCCTGCAGAAGAGTCCATGTGGTGTGTTCTGCTGCTCTTTACCTGCCTGGCACATAGCAAGGGGTGCTTGAAGACAGTGAAATGTCAGTAATGTATGTAGTCAGCTTGTATTTAATTAATGCCATTTGCCTCCGTCATGGTTGGTGCGTTGAGAAAACATAAAAATATGTGCATTTCAAGGAAAAAATATGAGTTTTACTTAAAATCTTATGGGAAAACAGACTCGAGAGTAGTCAGGAAAAGAAATCTAGAGTAAAAAAGAAATTCCTGCTAAATGTCTTGCTTGGAAGCTGATGGACTTCAAGTTTAGGCAGCTGAGTGTCAGTGCTGGAGCACTGGGAAGATGAGCTATTTCACAAGGAATTACGCAGAGACGTTTATTTTGTTATACTGAGAGATTTGCAGTTCTGCACACAGCGCAGCTTATTGTGAAAATGCAAACATGATTTGGAAGTTACATAATCTGCTGACACACCAACAGCCACAGAACCTCGCTGAGCTCCCAGGGATCTGATGTGGGCAAAAGACTCATTAAACTCCTCTCTGGAGGTTGGGAGAACTGGTTTGCTCACAACTGCTGTAGAGCAAGATCAGGTGGAGGAGAGGCGGTTAAAACTCTGCTCTTCCCAAAGTCTCTGTTCTTTGGGCTGTCATGCCCAGCCATGCTGGAGGAGGGTCTGGTCCAGGTCACCCATAGCAGGGGTGAAGCTCTCAGCGAGGCAGGAAGGTTATATGCTATGAGTTGATATTTTTCTTCTGAATTTATCATCCCGTGCTCTACAATATAAACATTTATAAATTAAATAAATTCATAAATAAGTGCATGCCTCAACAACTGATAAATAACTACAGGCTACGTGCACAGCCACACAGCACCGAGGCTTGCACGCCTGGTATAGATGATGCACCGGTATCTCCTGTTTCTGCAGAGTGGTTGAAACAGTGAATTATCTGCTCCTCATGCTGATGGGATATTTCTGGAGCATAAAGATAATAATTAAAGTGTCACTTTTTTTAGTTGCATTCCTTATGAAGATCTGCTCAATATTTTATAAGTTGTATTTAGCTTCACTGGTGCCAGTGGAGAGAATTAATTTTGTGAGAGGACTAGACAAGTAGCTACTGTGTTTTCTAAAGCAGCTCCCGGTACGCGTGGGCTGCTAGAGTGCCTTGGATGCTGCAGGCCTGCTGTGCAGCCAGGACCCCCACGGACAAAGAGCACTGAGTCAGAGCTGATGTCCTGATTCACATCAGTGTGTTCTGGTGACGTCCCTCCGCCAGGGCTCTGAGCTGAGGAGAAATCCCACAGCCCTCGTAGCTGTGCAGGACAACTCCTGTGGAACCATGGCAGGACTTGGCCAGCTTCAGGTGACAGCAGGTGCACAACGTGACTGCACAGACCCCGGCTCTGAGGTTTCCAGACGAGGTCTGACTGTGTGCTCTGGTGTCACGGTGTGCCGGCGAGGGCGGTCGTGAGGACTGAATGTTTGTCCCTCCTCCTGCCCAGTATGGAAACTGGGTAGAGAATGGGGCACAAAGTGGGATCTCCCACCGAGATGTTTCAGAGCAGGCACCCTGAATAACGGAGTTTGTCTCTGGAGCAGTCAGAGCAATGTTTCTGTGGATAAACAGAACATGTCCTCGGAGTTTGTGCCATTTCCAGGCCAGGAAGAAAACCCTTGGCCCAACACCTGTGGGAAAAAGATTCTCACACGGGGTTATGTGTGTAGTGGACCTTGGGCTTAAGGTACAAATAGATCTTTAAGCAATATCAATTCCCTGATGCAGTGCAGGGAGTGTGTTGGGGAAACAGAAAGGGCCCAGTGCTCTGCAGAGGGGAGCAGCCCCTGGGAGCATGTGGGAGCCACCTCCAGGAGATGGGTTTGATCAGCCCCTAATCCAGGTCATCTCACTTGCCCCAAAAGAACTTCACGTGTGTGATGAAAGAGGCATTTACAAACCTACGGAGCCCTGAAGGAGAGAATTATTGTATGAGTAATAATAAGCACTTAAATAGCACTTGACAACTTGATTGATACAAACATTAACAGATTAACTCCTGCAGGACCTAGTGATGGATATGTGTTTCCCTGTATTGCAGTTGGAGAAACTGAGGTGTGGAGGTAGATTAATTTACTTGCTGACCCACAGTGTGTTGCTGGAAAAGGCAGAAATAGAATTATAGACTTCTTAATGACCAATTAGCAAAATTATAAAGGGAAGGAGCAATAGCTCCGATAGCAGCCTCCAGTATGAGTACGAGAGGACGCTGCACCCTCCAGATCTCCTCACTAGGTAGTCATTGTAGGCAGGAGATCCTAACTGTATATAGAAATTAGATGATTTTTACCACGCACTTGGTCTTGCATTCATCCAGTTCTGTTTCACACGACCCAGCTCGGAGCCACGACTGCAGCAAATGCACGCCTGTTCTACCACCAGCAGCACACCAGATGAGTGTACCCAGCCATGTGCCTGTTACCCTGCCACTGAAGCACGGTGTGTGTTGTGGCTGGGGTGCTGCTGGGCTGGTGAAGGGGGGAAGGAGGCATTGATGAGCTGGAGGTGACGGCAGTGCTGACGAGTTGTGGGGCCCCCCATGACTTATGTGGCTCATCCCTGACTAACGGCAGTAAATTGCTTGTGTCACGCCACGTCTCGGTGTGGTTTGTGTGTGCCACGTGTGACAGAGGCAGGCTGTCTCAGAAAGGTGGTGGAGACCTCTGAGGGAGTGACTCGTGCTGTTTCTCAGAGGCAGACTGGCACTGCCACCGCTGCGGGTTTGGCAAGCAGAGGAACGTGGTACAAATACAGTGCTAGAAACCTTTACTTACACCATTATTTTTGTATAACATAACGGGAAGACTAAGATCATATCTATCTTGAAAACCACCTTGGTGTGGAGTGCTTTGCTCATTGGAAAGCTGTAAAATCTCAATTCTTATGCTGTTTTTAGTCACAAAAATACTTGGTTGTCGAGATCTCCTCAGCAGAGGCTGAGCTGGTCTGTGCTACACCTCAAACCCAAGCTTCGTGGGTAAGAAATTTTGCATTTGAAGAAAAACTCTGCTGGCTGTTTGATTGAGAGGAATGATTCCCTCTTCAAACACAAGAGTCAGCTGGCTAGGGAGGTGTGCGGGTACAAAGCACATGCCCACTGCTGATGGCATCGAGTGGTACACAGGGCTTGGTGGTGACGCTGGAAACATCCCATTAGGTGTTGTTTGGAAAGAAGAGTTGTACGTTAGCTGCTGAGCAAAAAATCCTGCGTTTCTGGGGTCCTGACTTTGCTTTGTGATTCCATAGTCCATAAAGAGCTGAACTTTAAATAGCTGTGACTCAGGTGCATGAAAAAGGTATTTTTGATGCTACTTGTGTGTCCCTCAAGAGTCTCATCTGACTGAGTGGTGCAAGTTTGGGAGCTGTGTCTGTCGTTGCTTTGCTCCTTGGTGTCTGTGCTGATCTGGGTTGGGCTGTCAGCAGCCCTGTGCTCCAGTGCCTTTACTGGGAGCTACTGGTGCCTGGGGCTTCTCCAGGTCAGTGTCTGGGTATTTGACACTGGAGCCCCCCCAGCACGGTGATAGTCAAACAGGGACCTTAGAAGAGGGCTTTGCATAAGGAGGGATTGGAAAAACTTCATCATGGAATATGGATCTTTTCAAATAATAATTACAATAATTTGAGAATATTCTCAAGTAGACATATTTTCTAAACATTTTTTCATAAGTGTCTCAGAAGAAGCAGACACCAGCATGGTGTGGAATGAAACATTCCTGCATGGTGTGATCATGAAAGAATTGCAAGGAAAAGATGTCATTGTCCTGATGTGCAGAGTAGCAGTCACCCTGAGCTCGTAGTTATAAAAATGGAAGAAAAAAAAAAATAAATTCACAGACTACCTGTATTTCTGGAATGTATTTTCATACGGGTACAGAGAGGGTGCAAAAGAGCAAGAAAACAGAAAAGCAGTGGAGCTTTGCTGTGTTTTCTGGAACAGTTTGGACTTTGCAAAGCCAAAGCAGTTCAGTCTGAGGGCCCCACAGTGGCAAATGCTGCTGCCGCCCTAGTGGGCTTGGTTCATTTTCAGGGAACCACATCTAAGTGCAGCCGGAAGAAGAGGAGCTGCCCTGTCCTTCCACAAGGAATGTGCTCCTGCAGGGTGGAACACCCCAGGACCCTCCTGCTCCCTGTGCCCGCCAGGTCTGTGCCAGGCCCCGCTGGGCCCTGCCCCGCTGCGTCTGCTCTCGCCCCGCGAGGGATCGCCGGGTGCTGGCAGGGAGACGCGGGTCACGCCGTGCTGGGAGGGATGCTCAATCCTAGACAAAGAATGTGACAGCAGGAGCAGGTAGTGACGTCAGGCAGGGGGCTCGGGAAGGCCTCGAGCCTCTGCCCGTTGCTTCAGCCGGGGCCTGAGGCCGGGGAGCGGGAGGGACGGGGCTCTGCACCCACCCTGCCCACCCTTGCAGAGCCTCCTGAGGGAAAGTTCAGTGCCCCAGAGGGGACCCTGTGCCAGGGCATGGCCTGGGCTGGTCCCCCTGGGTGCCAGAGGCCAGCTGTGACAGAAGCAGCAGCTCTGGGAGCACAATCATCATTCTGCAGATCAAAGCAGCTCTTCTTCAGACAATTACAGTAAAATTGAAGCTCTCCTCCAAGAGGAGCGCGTGCCCTTGTTGTGGTTTTCCTTTTTTGTCTTCCTTTTCTTTCTTTCTTTCTTTCTTTCTTTCTTTCTTTCTTTCTTTCTTTCTTTCTTTCTTTCTTTCTTTCTT
>JAOEGS010000815.1:19916-40438 GCA_025447755.1 Corythornis vintsioides | reverse complement strand
GGGGGGGGATGTGTGGAGTGGGGGGGGTGTGGTGTGGGGAGGGGAGAGGGGGGGGGGGGGGGGGGGGGGTGGGGGGGGGGGGGGGGGGGGGGGGGGGGGGGCGGTTAGGGTGATACGAGAAAGGAGAAAGAAGGGAATAAAAAGGAGATGAGGGCACCAACACCAGGTTTACATTTAGATTAGAAATTCTTTGTAAATAAGAACAGAAGTGAGAAGTTTCCCCAAAGTAGGAACAAAACAGGCTTCCTTTATGTGATTACAAAGAGGGAAGTAACAGGCACCCTGAAGAAGAGTAAAGGGATCTTAATCTTGGTGATAGACATATATGTGTTTGGGATGTACATGTTTTTATATATGCATGTATGTGTACAATAAACACCTACATGTACATGCATGATTATGACATACCAAGCACCTGATGGCTAAATCTGCTGCCTCTCTTAAAATAGTGCAGTCTCCTTTATTGCTGCATCCCCTTTCCTCTTCTATTATCCTGCAATGCTCAGAGTCAGACATTCATTTCAATTCTGTGACTATGTGTATTTCTACCTCCATGCCAAAAAAACCAACAAAACAACAACAAAAAAAAACCAAACCAAAACAAAACAAAACAAAACGGGGGTGGGGGGAGTAAAAAGGCAAAATCGACTTCTCTGAAGACCTCCCCACCATCAACCCCGTCGCCTTCCTCCCTCCTCAGCGAAAGGCGCGCCTTGCATTTCAAGCAGCCCCGGCGCTGCAGGACCCAGTTGTTTGGGACCGCGAGGCTGAAGAGACGCTGTCAGCACCATGGACAGATCGCGCGGGGACGCCCCTTTGCACCCCATGCCCACTGACTGCTGCCCCCGCCCGCTGCCCGCTGACTTCTGCCCTCTGCCCCCGCCTTCTGCCCCCGCGACCACCCGCCGCCCCCCGACCGCCGTCCCCTGCTCCCAGCCCACTGCCCGCTCTTCCCTGCCGGAAGCTCCCCGCCGACTTTGCGATCCTATGTCGGTCAGCGCTGGGAGGTGCGATCCGGGAGGATGCCGACAATGTTTCCCTCCGCGCCCCCACAGCACTCGCACGCACTGACCAGGAGGGGAGGGAACGAACAAACAAACAGAAAAACCCAACCCAAACTTACAAGCCCCAAATGCACAAAATTCACAGTCCTTTTGTCAGTTTAACTCGGAGACTAGCAATCGCTGACTGGTGGAGTCGGGGGGGCGGAGAAGAAGGGACACAGTGAAATGGAAAGCTAGTAGCTTTGCTAAGTATCTGTCACCAAGCACGAATGTAAGGGGAAAAAGAAGTAACACTGGATGAGTGCACCGATAAATTATCCCAGCAATTCCGGGTTAGCTAGGAAGACTGGAAAAGGAGAGAGAAGTAGGGGAGGAGACAACAAGCAATATTTCCTTCGCATCATAATATGCTCTAGACAATCTGTAGCAACACATAACAGAAAGCAACATTGCAGTGTCTTTCCAGATTTTCCTCTTCTTGAAACACAGGTTTTATTTATTATATTGTTTGTCTGTAGTCCTCCTCACTTGACTGTCATATTTCATTATGTTACACAATTCTGAAGTGCATTGTAGGAAAGGACGAAAAGGCGGTAAAGAGTGAGAGTTACAAAAATACTGGTGCCCTGGACTGTGTCCAGCAGGATTAGTTTTTAAACCTGTCAGTGGTACACTTCAAGGGATACAAACGTGAAGGTTAGGTCTCAAAGTGTCTGTCATGACAGAGAAACAGATGTACTGCTTCTTGGTCTGATTATGCAAGTAAATGCTCTCAGAAAGAGTAATTAACTCGGGTAAAGTCTTTGAAATGGACATTTTGATGAGTGGTTGTAACCCACACCTCAAAAGATTGCCCGTTCCAACAGCCACTCCAGCTGGCTGTGGAAGGTTTAACAATTTGCACATCTCCAGCTCAGCCCTATGAAATACAATAAATCAGTCTGATCTTTTTTCCTCTTCCAAATTGTTCTTTCACAAAATTCCACAGTGAATCTGGTGAAATACTGCATTTTGCTCGAGGGTACTTCAACCTCATGACATGAAACTTTACTAGCCCATGGAAACAAGCAGGGGGGTGGTCTATAGCATTTCCCATGAGCAGAGCTTAGATTGTAAAGATGGATTTGTGCATAAGGGAGGACAGGCATACCTGGGCAAGAGAAACAGAGGGAGGTAATATGTAAGGAAACTGGAAAATCTGAAAAGAGGGAGAATAATAAAAGAAAATTGAGAAAATAATGAAAATTAAATTATTTTTTTTTAAAAAGGGGGGGGGGGCGGAAAAAAAGCCAAACAGAATAAAAAATTCATAGATGGAAGGAGATCCCAACATATCATGTATTTGTTTTGCAGCAAAATTCACTGAGTTTCCCCGAAATGTCACAGCCACTGAAGGGCAGAATGTAGAGATGTCTTGTGCTTTCCAAAGTGGCTCCACTTCGGTGTACCTCGAAATCCAGTGGTGGTTTCTGCGGGCAGCTGAGGACCAAGAGGCTGGAGCTGAGGTGACAGGCACTCAGGTACTGATCCTCTGCCATGAAGTCCCCAAACCACCCTGGAGTGCCACAGGACAAGGGGTGGTGTGGAAGGGAGGGAAGGAGAGAAGCAGGACAGAGGGAGGTAGAAGAGGGAGATTCTGGATATCCCAAATGACTTAATTTTAACCATGAAATAACAATGCAGGAACATTCAGAGAGAATTTCCCACTTCAGGAGATGGTGCTTTTGCTGCCTCTTACTCTCAGGATGCAGCTAGGGACATTTGCAAAACCACAAGGATTTCCAAAACCTAATTTTATTTTATTTTATTTTATTTTTCTCTTATTTTCCCTTTGGAAAGCAGCTGTTCGGAGATTGCTCCTTGTGGGACTTTTTTTTTTTTTTTTTTTTTATGTTCAAAATGATCATATACATTCCCTCCAGTTTACAGATGATGCAGTCGAGTTGGCAGCCCTAACTTTGCATGCAGCTGCCACAGGAGGGCACACACTTTGGTGGGGGGAAGCAAGTGGGAAACAATGCCACAGAGAAGCAAAAAAAATCATACTAGAGCACAATTTCAGACTTCTGAGCGGTATGGGGGGGCGCTCCTCCTCGCCTCCGCTGCCACCTCAGCACCGGTCTCTGAGTTCCGCCGCTCCCAAAAGACGCCCCCGCGAAGCGGGCGGGCGGTGGACCCATGAGGCAATGCCTCTCTGATGAGCTAGGGGGGTGCCCCGCGGCCCGTACCAGCTCTCCCCGGCGCGGCCCGCAGGTGGCACACGCGGCGTGGCGCTACGCAGCGGGGCGCGGGGTGCGGGGCGCGGAGCGAGGAAGGGGCCGGAGACCTACGGCAGCGGGGCGGGGGCCGGCGACCCACGGCGACGCTCCTTTCCCTGCAGGTGGAGCTTCTACCCGAGCGGGACCTGGACAGCGACGGCACGAAGATCAGTGTAAGTGGCGCCGCACGCCGCGGGCAGCCCCCGCTCTCCAGGCGGATCCTTCCCGAGACAGAGCTCACCCTCAGCATTGCACAGTGGGGTGCAGCTGTTGTGTCTCGCATCCCCTCCCTACACGCACCTTAAGCTGACGTGAGCAGGTGGTCAGTAGCCTGCGGCTTATTCTCGCTGACCCTGTCAGAGAGTGCCAGGACAGCCCTGCCTCTCCGAGACTACACCCCTGGGGACGCATGAAGACATCGGCAAGCGAGGTGCAGGCAGTAGGCCTTCGGCAGATTCTGTTCTATGAAGCAAACAGCCTGCACTCATCCTTGTCCCTCTGTTGCAGTTACCCTAGACAACTGCAGAATCTGCCTTAGCTGTCCAAAGCTGTTTTTAAGGTTGAAATTTGATTGTGAAGCTGCACTTTCTTTCAGTGGGATGTGCAACTATTTAAATGGGTGATTTCCCAGGTTCATATTCACAGTCAGAAAGAAAGCTTAGAAAATGTTCAGTCTAGACTCCCTGTTGGGAGTAGACTTCACTCTTGGCCACTGAGACTCTTAGGAAAGTGGGGTTATGACAACAGACTTTCTGATCTGCTGTTTGGAGACTAAACCAAAACATTGTCTCAACAAAGTTATGAGCAACATTGCTCCAGTCTTTGCCCAGGGAAAAGATGCTTTCCTCAAGAGACCCATATCCTGAGTCAGACATGGCCACAGCCCCTGATATCAGAAGAGTTCAGATCTTCCTCCCTCAATGTTCCAAGAAATGGATGGTGGAGCTCACTGCAGGGGAAAGACACAGCTCCTTAGCAGATACTGCAGCATGAGTATTTCTTATGAGGCCAAAGGAGTTTTCCCTTTCCCAGACACAACCCTTCAGAAGTATTTTTTATCTACAGCCAAGTCTGTAAGCACCAGCAAAGCTCAAATCATAAACAGATAGAGGAGAATGATTTCTGTTGAACTATTTATTCGGCTGCTGTTTGATGCCTTCAAATAACTAACCAAGTAATTACATCAGGTCAAACACAGCTGAAGAGCTTTATAAATGAAAATTCAGACACGCTGTGCTCAAAACAATACATATTTAGACATATTTATTTTTTTTTCTGATACTTCTTACCTTACACTATGAACAATTTGTGTCATGGACCGTATCTTCAATTACATTCGTAGCCTATCTTATAAATGAGGTGCACATGTGGTCTTTGGGTACTGTTCCACTATACATAGTGATAGTGGCTCATTTATACCTTGTCAATACTGGCTTATTCAAAATTCACATAGTAATCCATAAGATCTGTGATACAGTATAAGCTGTAAGCTTGTCTCATTTTTCAAGTTAAAAAGCTTTTTCTCTCATCATGTATGATAACAATTCATGATGGGGTATTTATACAATGTTTTTATAACCTTGCATAAAATAATTTATATCTGCAATTTTTTAAAAGTCATCATTAGGTTGATATACAAAATACACTTGCTACAAACTTAGCAAGTGCTATATTTTTTTTGTTTCTTTCTTGGAGGCAAACAAAGAGTCTCTCTTAGTACTACTTGAAAGTATCTTCATGAATGAGCAAATTTTTAAGTGCATTTAATAAATTATTTAGATAAATGGTAACATGTACTAATTATGTCTTTAAACTGTGCTGAAATACACCACTTCTATTGGTTTTAAATTATAACCATGCATAAATTGAAAATATGCATACATGCTTACTGCAACAATTCCTAAATTTCCAATGTAAAACACACACACACAAAATATTGTTTTTCACTGGTGTTTTGCAACACTGTTAGCTTTGCAGATATTGCATGGGAGCACAGAAAGGCAGAATATAACCTACAGATCCTCTTTCCATTCATATTAAACTTTTTAAACCTTTTGCTGAATGATAGCTGCTCAGTAGAGATATATTATTATTGAATATTTTTTAAATAACTATTGAGTACTTCCTGTATAATTCATATTGCATACCTTATGCCTGAAAATGTGAGATACATACTTCCAAATAATCTTGCCAAGTATAAATTCAGAGCTGGATACAACAGGCTGTAAAGTCCATCCAGTGCTTTAAAGCAATAATGGATTCACAAGTATTGCTCTTCCAGATATCAAACAGGCAGGATACTTTGCAAGTTTTGGTGACTACATCATGCAAAGTTATCAGAAGCAGTGTGTTGTATAATCACCAGTAACACGTGCCTAACAGTTCTCCATTATTGTCGCTTAGCATATATTAATCAATCTGATGTTGTCCCATTGATATGACAAAAAGCAACATTTGCATCTATGTTTACGTAATGGTGGAAGTAAACCAGGTTCAGTTCTTCAGAGATAAGTTTTCTGCCCCACTGAGTTTCTTTTAACTGGCTTCTGTTTGGGCAACATGTATTAATACAGATGAGAGTAATAGCTAATTAATTAAACATAAATTCTCTAAAGAGATGAACTTAAAGAAAGGAGTCTGTGTTACCTTCCCTAATGCATCTTAGTACCTATCACATATTTCTGGATGCATAATTTACTCATGTGTGCTTTAATTATGTGAGACAAAAATATATTGGATTGCGCTAAGATATTAAAAGACATTAAAAATAAATCAGGAATCTTATTTTAGATTACAACTTTTAAAATTATCTTGACTATGTGCCGCAGACATGATACGTTACTTCTAATAAGTAGACATTTAAATAAATGAGACAAAAGAAACTACCTGACACAAGATGTCTTGTTAAGGTTAATAAACAAAAAATAAAAGTTTGGACATGCCCGGAGGAGATAAATTGAATATCAGATATGCAGTTTCAATGTAGTAAAGACTATAAGATAATCTAATAAACTGTTACTGAAGAAGTTCAAATATTGGTAAACATCTCCAACAAAAATGTGAATGTACTAGTTCTAAAGCTGAATTATTAAATAAAGCCAACTAACTGAAAAGATTTAACCAATGAAGTGCACAGATATTAGATTTATGTAAGAAAGCTCATTAAGAATGTTTGTGATCTTGAGCAATTAATTGGAATGAGCATGGTAGTTAGGGTTGTTTGTCTGAGGCCAATTAACATTTCAGAGTAAATAATCTAAAAAGTCTTGGAAAGAAGATATCAGGCATCCTCATAGATACAAATAGCCTTGCTTATCCTTGATGCAACTTCCCTGCAGTAAGCACAATGACACCACTGATTAATTTGGCATTGACTGCTCTGGACAGACTCTACATCCGTAGAGTCTTCCCAGAGAAAGAATAGTAATTCACAACCTGTTTGTTTGTTTTTCCTGGCAAATTTGCAGACAGTGAAAGTACAAGGGAATGACATCTCCCACAAGCTGCAGATTTCAAAAGTGAGGAAAAAGGATGAAGGCTTGTATGAGTGCAGGGTGACCGATGCCAACTACGGAGACCTTCAAGAATACAAGGCCCAGGCATTTCTCAAAGTCAATGCCAACAGCCACACTCGGCGAATGCAAGCCTTTGAGGCATCTCCAATGTGGTTGCAAGACATGAAACCTCGCAAAAACATCTCAGCAGCTGTTCCAAGTAGCATCCATAACTCTGCCAATCAGCGTGTGCGCGCCACCTCCAGCCCTGAAGCAGCAGCCAAAATCCCCAAACAAAGTCCACAATCAGGTATGGTAAAGCATTTTGAGCTTTCATTTGATTGCTTCCCAGCATGTAAAAGGAGGCTAACTCAACAAGGTAACCAGGAATTGTGACTAGGAAGAGTGTGGTGCTCATTTATTCCTCCTTCTTTCTGGCTCTAATCCTCCTGCTGTCTCCTTACTTCCTAAAAGCTGAAGAGTAAGTTTTGGGGCAGAATCAGCAAACAGCCTTAAATTCCTATATGTGGATTTTATCACTAACTGGTTTTATCCACCTAAGGTTAGCTCTCTAATCAAAGTTGAACTTTCTCTGTAGTGTGTGTGGAGAGGGAGAGAGTTCTGTCAGTGAATAACTCATTTTAAGATGGCTGTGCATGATAAACTAAATAAAACACCTATCCACAAGTGTTTCTTCTTAAGTCAATTTACACCAGTCACCTAACTTTTATATCCTTAACATTTGGTGAAATTAATCTACTTTAGTATCAATCCTATTTTTCATAAGGAGCTTTACTTCTAAATCTAAGCAGCCCATAGATACACCAGATTGTTTCTCTGTTGAATAGGTTTTAGAAAGACTGTGGGTTCGTCAGAGAATGTGGGTTTGTCATCTTCAGCTGCTTGTCCATTGGCTTTGAATCAAATGTTAAAATAGCAGTGCCTCAATTGTCTGTCATGTCAAAATTAACAAACTACTTATTGTTCTGTTTTTTGAGATTTTCTACAGCACTGTATAAATAACCTATAAATAATACCATATATACAATGCATTTTCTACACTGATACAGTAAAATGCATTTATGCAAATGAACTGCTCAAGTTAAAGGGTTTCTGGGTTTCTTCTGTTTATACTGAGGCAGTGTAAGGCAGGGCATCCCAACCTAGCTTAAGGTGTATTATGGAAATTAACCTAGTTTGTTCTGCTGCATCATTTTTTCTGCTAGTAAACGCCATGTCATCAAAACCAAAACTGGAATACTACAAATTTAATAGCACACCTACTATGACATCACTTTCATCTTATAAGCATACTATTATAAAAATATTTGATAAGGAAAATAGATTTAATTACAGATCAGAACAATATGATTACACATATGACAATTATTATTGCAATTAAAGAAGATTATGTACATATAACCACCATTCTACCTCTCTATACTTAAAAAAAAAATCTTTTAGAAGTTTTGTTAAATTTTCTTTACCTGAAATGGGCCACTTTCATGTTTTACCTGTTCAAAAAAAAAATGTTTAAGCTGTTAGAAGAAATACTATAGTTGTTAAATAATCAGTCTACCATGGCTTTCCTTTCAAATAGAAGTATATATCGCTTATTTTCCATTGGACTCATAAATTTCAGAGCACCATATTTGTTCATGAAGTGAAAACTCTGGTTTCTGTTCAATTCTATTTTAATTAAAATAGTCACAAGTTTATGAAATATGTAACTACACTGCATTGCAGCCAACCTCTGCACACAAAAGCTAATCCACTAAATCACTTTGGATATATAATTGTATCTAAAATTTATTCATGTCTTTAGTTCAAGCAATGTCTTCTTGCCTGATTGCTGGACATTTAGACATTTGTTATTTGACAGCTAGTATGTTATTGCATGGAAAGGTCCCTGTAAAACAGAACAAAAACATAGAAAAAAGCCCTCAGTTTCTATTTTTGACTTGAGCAAAGATCACTGCAGATCAAGTACAGACAATCCCAATTATCAATAATTTTAAAATTAAATGGTTCAAAATATAATTTGGTTTATTAATTAATTTAGTTTATGGTAAAGCATGGATTAATGCTGTATTCATCAAAGCTGAAACTCATCTACTGAAGAAACAAAGAATACCAAGAATCCATACTAGGCTTAATTTCAATGTATTGGTCACTTGCTAGACAATAATTACTAGATATTTTTGATGAACATCAGTTTAATTCTTGAGAACCAAGATTTGCTGTCCTTTCCTCAGGAAAATCTGGGCTTGATTTTTCCAGCTATGATGTGATTTGGATTATTTTACTCAATTTTACACTCACTTTAGACCAATAGAAATACCCACAGGACAACAAGGCAGTGGGCATTTTTAACACTATGTCACTTTGAGTAGCAATTTCAGCTGCGGGAGAGTAGACATCAGGTGACTTCAGCAAAGCAGAAAGGAGCTGTTATAGAGAGTAGCAGTCTTTCTTTAATGATATTGAATCAACAGTTTTTGTTATATTGTCAAATTAAAAATTCTTCCCTTTTTCAACATCATGCTAAACTATATATGCACGTACAAGACTGCTTTCTGATTACATGTAAGCAATGTATCCATCCATTCTAGAACACAGTAACATGACTGAGTACAAATTTTTTATTAACCACATGTTTGTATTTGTATGAGACGGGTGATTGTGATGTGTTCATGTTGAGCAATACATTGACTTCATCAGTATTGCTTTAAGAGAGAAGTCATATTAGCCATAGGCAATTGTATCACATGTTTTCCAATGTTAGAAAGTTGATGTGTAGTTATTAGCAAGCAATAAATTTTACTGCCATACTGACAGACTATTGAGAAATATGTTTACAGTAGGGGGAAGCGTGACACTTGGGAAATCTGTATTCAGCTATTTCTGAAGAACTCCTCTTCTAATACAAGAAAGATTGAATCAGATTACAAGAATATTTTGTCCCCAAAATTTATTTTTGAAAATAGATAGCACTCAATTCCTTCTATTCTGAAGCATACTGAAAAAAAAATTAGTTTATTTTTTGAAAATAGATATTTCATAGATAAGGTTAGAAAAACATTTTCTAGTCACTGCTATTTCAAAAACTCAGCATTTCCCAACTGAACAGATATTTCTGTTATTTGACTCTTTAACTCAAAAATAAGAATATCTGTGATAACTATGAGGGAGGTATATAGGCAGGGCTGACAAATTAAATTGATAAGAGACCCATTCAGTATTTTGCATTGCTCTGAAAAATGTTGTGTGAGTGTAAAAAAAATATTTGTTAGCATAACGGAGATTCAATATAGGAAGAAAGAGGTAAAGGGAACATGTCTCACAGACAATCTTCATTTAATATACTAAGAAGCATTAAATGTCTACCTGAAAGTAAAAAGAGTCAGTAAAGAAAAAGTTAAAACTAACACAGCTTGACCCTTTAATATCATATTCATGGGTTGCAGCAGATGAAATAAGCCATCACAGTTTAAAAAAATGTCTGCGAAATTTGACAGGTTAATCTGCATACATCCTGAAAGTGTTCTATGTACATGGAATGACAGACTTTTTTTTTTTTTTCTGTATAATTAATAACAATATATCTTGGTCTGATGGTAAAAGTACAGAATCTTGTAGCTCTGAGCAATGTTGCAAATAATTGAGATCCAAGAGCTGCAATTAATTCAAGTAAAAGGAAGCTAATTAAGGTACAGGATCCAGTAACTCTAACAGTTTCATGGATATAAATCTAGACAATCTCTGCTACCTGAATTCAAGTCACTCACAATTAGAGCAACACAAAGGGTTGCAGAATCTGATGTGCAGAGAATGAGCATATCCTCCAAAATCTTGCTGTTCTTGCAATGCTCTGTTAAAGCACTTGCAGCCTAAAGATCAGGCTAAGAGAACTCAAGAGGGAGTAACTAAAAATGAAGAAATTATGTCAGGTCAAATTTCTGACTGCTTACATACAGACTCTGCACATTTCTAGCAAATTTTTATCTTTCTTGAGGAAACAAATTCAAATATTAACCTAACTACATGCCAAAACTGTTCCTGTGATGATGGAAGAGTTTAAATAAGTGACTTGAAAAGGAAGCACAATGGAGAAGGTGGTCCTTATCTAAGAATGACTGGATTCATAGATTCATAGATATTAGGGGTTGGAAGGGACCTAGAAGATCTAGTCCATCCCCCCTGCCCGAGCAGGATCACCTAGACCAAGTCACCCTGGAACAGATTCTTGTAATAAATCACACTAAGAAGCTGATCAGGCATGAATGCAAAAGAAGTGGATGAAAATATATTTCTTCAGTCTGTTGATCTTGAGAAACCAGTGACATTTCTGCCAGCCTCCATTTTATAAACAGAATCCAGGAATCTTTTGTTATAAATCTATTGTAAACACAAATTTCACATCAAATTTGAAATCTTTTGAAATATAAACCAACTACTGTGTTGTTGTGTTTGGGGTTTTTGTTTGGTTTTTGTGGGATTTTTTTGTGGTTTTTTTTTTGTTGTTGTTGCTTTTATTTTGTGTTTGGTTTTTTGGTTTGGGTTTGGTTTGCGTTTTTTTTTTTGATCTTTCATCTCCTCTTAAAGTGAAGGGACAGAAAGTCTGTTCTAGCCTCCACCTAGGTGATGGCCAACATTCTCCACTAAAAGAAAGACTTCAGATTTTCTGTTTGCTGTTTTAGAAACAGTGACTACCCATAAATCTGGGCGACAACAACCATTGCTGTGATTGTTGCACAGTAAAATGTCAAGCCTCAGTTTCCTTAAGAGTACATTAAAGCAAAAGCCAAATGAGAGTTTTCTTCATGTTGGTCTGAAACTTATCAGCCATTTTCAAAAATTCTTGCAAAAAAGATGATCCCATTTTACAACAGTTTACACTACAACCTCCATCTGTAATTGAACCTTACACTTTGATTCTCTCTTCCTGAAATTAAGCCACTCCACTTTTTTAACTTCTTTGAAATAATTGAATTAATTCTAACCATGCTAAATGATGTACCACAATTAGCCACTCAGTTGTTCACTTTGAAAGTATAAATATCTTCTCAGAAGTGTTAATATGCTCCAAATAACTTCCTTGAAAAAGCAAGGCCTTAACAGCAGCTAAACCCTCTTTTTTTTTTTTTTTTTTTTTTTTTTTTTTATTTAGGTGAGGATTTCCAATGCATTATCAACTCAATATGGCCTACAGTTTCTTTCAAAAAACCCACATCTTGATTTCTTATGTGCGCATACTTACCCATAGAACCAAATGATTATACAAGTGTTTAAACTCTGATTTCGTAATAGCCCAACTGAACCAATTAATACATTGTTTTTGATGGATCTGAACTTCTAAATTCTTTTACAAGCAAAATGGTATCTACTTATTGTATCCAACCCTCACTGCTGTTGCCAATCACTGGGTATGCTTAGTTTAAAACATATTATATTTGAAATAAGAGATATTCTTTACATCCTTAGTTATGCTCATGGTTAAGCATTAATACTCAATGATAATATCTCCTCTCTAACTCATATTCCTGTAAAAGTGATAGTGTTTGGAAAGAAATGTTAAATAATCTTAGCTAATCATGAGCAGGGATAAGAGGAAATTTGAGAAAGCAGGTAATGGCAGATTAGAAACAACCTACTAAAGAAAATGGGACTCCACAGCATATTTCCATTTTTATTACTCAAACATAATCTGTCTTACTCAAGCAGTTGGACATTTTTTCACTTGTACAAGTTTTATGTATGAAAACATGGATGCTGCACTACATATTTACCTCCTGTGATGCCAATCCAGAAACACTGAGGACAGACACAGCAGGAAGTAAATGTACAAAGTTCAAAAAATTCATTTTGCCCTTTCTCCATCTGCACTGTTGTTCATCTACACACATGTATATTGAGAACTTTCCTGTTCTTTTAGTAACATTACCAGTATATTTAATTATCCGTCTGCCATTGCTACATATGTACTTAATCACCTCTCTTCCTTTCCTTTAGATGTTTTTAAATGAGCCTTTCAGACTCTCCTCACCTTCAGAACAAAACTGATATATAAAGATTTATTAGGGGACAGACTCTGACAGGAGTTTCCTGAGTAGCAGAATCACAGTCATTCTGTTCCACATGTCTAATGTAACTTCCTTTGGTAATTAACCACTGGAAAGATTGCAGATGGGCCACACAGTTAATAAAGAAAGATAAGAAAATAAAACAAAGCAAGAAAAAAAAAGACAGTGGGGGAAAAAAAAATTCTGTTGTTTGTCAGTTCACTCAAGTTGCTTTTCATTGCTACACAATCAGGCAGCTTGCACTGGGACATCAGAGATTGCAGCATATGTGACAAGGCCTGCTCTTGAAATAACTAATGGGATTTCCTTGCTTCAGGACACAACCCATTTGTTACTTGACACATATTCAGAAAAGCAGGGGAAAATTTCACTTGTTTCAGATGAGAAGCAGGAAGCTTCCCATCTATAGTACCCTACTTACCCTACCCTAACAAAAATCCTTTGTAACATTTTAAAAAGAATGAGCAGAATTATCTGCTAGTTGGAGTGGATACAACTCTGATCAAGTGGGGAAAAAAAAAAAAAAAAAAAGGCATTAATTTACAATAGCAAAAAAAATGGTTCAAGATTAATTCTCTTCTACTTCTAAAATGAGAGCGAATTATAAGTAACTAAGCTATATTCAGCTTGTATCAGCTAAAGAACTTTAGGACAGTGAAGCTGTCTGGAAGCACAATAAAGGGAAGGCAAATATCTGAAAACTGCTATTTTCAGCTCATCCAGATTAAGGGAGGAGGCATTTTTCATGGTGGTTTTTTGCTGCTTCAGTTTTTTATACACTTTTACTTAATTTTGATCAACTTTTTTTTCTAGTGTTTATCTTAGATACCTTAGGCCAGACTAGCTAGTGAGCTTAACACTTTTAGTATTTTCCTACTCCCTGGACAGAGATTTCCCATTTTATTGAATAATTAATGAACTTCAAAGATATTCCAAACACATACCCTTCTTTACAGATAAAGTAATAAATTAATTCTGCTTTGCTGATGATAAAGCCGGATATAATTTGAAGAACAACTGATGATCTTTCTGCAGGCCTTGTGAATAGAAGACTCTGTCCCAAAGCCTTCATTTGACTTTATTGTAAGGAAGTTGCAATTTGCAGTCTGTGGGAGGGGTGTTCCTGTCTGATCCACCTCACTGAAGTTTGTTCCCCCACCTGTTAACAATTGCTACAGTCTTGGAATAAAGTTGCCTAATATGCTAAGAAGGATAAAAATGCAAAAGTTAACTGCCACAGACAGCATTCTCAGTGCCTCATATATACAATCTTCGTGTTCATCAACAGCAAAAAAATAGTACATATAGTAAATCTGAATGCTACTTCTGCTGCTAGTCCTACTTCTACTACTGTTTTTGCCTGAGCTGCTGCTCTTGTCCATGACACTGACTGAGTCTTTTGGCCACCAAATCACAACCACAGGACTATAATGACTATAAAAGTGACTTTTACATGACTACAGAAGATGGTGTATCCATCTCCAGTTCATTCTGTGCAATTGAAAAAAAAGAGGTAAAAGGGCAAGATGTTTTGTCAAGGAGCAATAATAAATCAAACATGAAGCTACCAATAGATCTCACAAAGAGCTAGACATTCAGATGGTGCAAAACCCTGAATGGCTACATAGCATTATGCCTGTGAAACTTCCAAAATAACAGGTTGATTACCTATTTTCTACTCTGTTGAATTATTCACATGCATACAATACATACTGATTAGTGACCATCTTATAACTGAAGAGTCTTCAAATAACTATGAATGCCATTTCATGATTATGATTTATCCCACATTTCAGAACTGTAATGAGAAAGTTAAAAAAAAAATCTGAAATATAAGAAAAAATCAACAATATGGAATGTGAAAGAAAACTAATTATACAGGATTTAGCACAAATACTTCAAACATCATTCTCACGATCCACCATTTTCAAACTAGTGTGCTGTAATTTTATGAGTAATAACTTTGCTTTTTTATTATTATTATTTGTATCACAGTAATATCAAGGCTTTGATTTGTGAACTCTAAATTAGTTCTTGTATGGCAGAAGGAAGTAAATGCCTACTCCTCAGCTGTCCCAGTTCACAGTTTTGAGCATTAAATTAATTAAGCTTCTATGACAGTTGATAAACTAAAACATCAGGTTGTTAAATACAGAAAGATGAAGAGATGGCATGGAGTTTGCTTATATCACTCCTAGTATTGGGGGTTTAATTTCCATAAGAGGAGGAGGAAGAGAGTTGGAGGCACTATCATCTTAAACTGCTACAGGTAAAACCACTAAGAGCCTGTGAGTCATACCCTTAGACAAAGGTACCTTCTGTTAGTCAGAGACATTGTTTTAATCTCTGTAACAACTGCATTATGCACCAGCCAAACAAAGGATCAGAAGAATAGCCTCTGCCTCAAAAAAGTTGCCATATCAGTCAGACAGAGGAAAACAGTCTTAAAAAGTCAGATATAAATATATGGGAGCTTAGCTGAGTTCCATGGAATTAGCCCTTGTATAAATTATATAAATAGAAGATTAGGTTGACAGTATGTCCAACATAAGCCTAAGCAATGTCAGGTATGAAAAGCAAGAACAGGAATTTAATAACTCCTGATGAAATATTTACAAATAATTATAATTTTCCTTCTGTCTCTGTTAAAACAGCTGTCTTTGTAAATGTTTTTTCATGGTATGACAGTGCTGTTGAAGATGACAGAGTAATATTAAGTATCATCCTACCCAGGATAATTTTTCTGATAGAAAAAAGGATTAACAGGGTGAAAAAGAACAGGAGGGAAAAGATTAGTTCAGTTCTATTTTTCTTCAAATAAGCCAAAAATACACACATCAAATATATACAGATTTATATATATTACAATAAGGCTGATCAATTTGTGCTGGAACCATGTTAGTTACAACAGTAAAAGCCAGTTACTAACAAAAGAGTTAATTCAAGAAGAATTTTTGTTAAGTTTCTGTCTTCATTTAGAATGGGACATAACTATATGCAAGAAAATGGAAGAGGATGGGTTACCACAGGACAATCACAAAAAACTGGATTTTCTTTAGAATCAGCCATTTCATACAGTTAAATAGAAATGCACTGTTTTATATCTTTTTTCTGTCATACATTAAAAATGTCTAAGATATTTTATATCCATGGTTTTCAGGGATAGGATGAGAGTTCTATTTAAATATCTAATGCTAGAGGTTCACAGACTATTTGGAAACACCTCTCTTAGCAATCCTTTTCCCAAAAAGTACTCTCACTGAAAGAGGCAAAATCAACACATTACTTATACATGTGAACATATTACCTGTAAAGAAAAAACAAAGACAAACCCGCAAAAAAACAAAAAAAAAACTCTTTAAAACTTTACAGCTCAAGCACCAACTAAAAGGAGGAAGAGAATTAAGGTATCTGCTTCAAATGGTTGATGTCTGAACATTTATGACTGTGAGCCCCAGTTTATTCTCCTAAGGAAAGCAAGTCAGTCTGGGAAGTTTGGGTATCAAGACAAAAAAAGCTTCTACAATACAAGAAATATATAGCAATGGAAGTAGTCAGAGTTCTACAGCCACTAAACAACAAAATTATATCCTTGGCCGAACACATGAAAAAAAAAAAAAAAAGTTTTAAGCCTCTAGAAGGAGAAATATGCTTCTGGATATGTCTAAAGCTGAAAGCTGTGTGCCTTAGCTTCAAAAAACATTTTGATTCTGACACACACTACCCCAAATATCACTTGAAGCGACAGTTCATCTACACTTCTTTTCAGCAAGCGGGCATCTAACTTATTGCTGCTTTATTTACTCTAAACTTGTTTCTGAGAGTATCAAAGGAAAATATTAGGGAAATTAACATATCAGAAGATTGTTTTTAGTAGAATAATCTGTTCAGATAGCTAGACTTACTTCCAGACCAAAACCCAGTGATAGTATTCACCTTATCTTCCTGAAAAACGGTGGTGGTTTTATTTTTGGAGTCTCCTTCTATGGAGACACTCAAGACCCTTCTGGATCTGTTCCCGGGTGACTTGGTCTAGGTGATCCTGCTCTGGCAGGGGGCTTGGACTAGATGATCTTCTAGGTCCCTTCCAACCCCTAACATTCTGTGATTCTGTAAAAATCTATAAATGTTCATGCACATCCCATTTCACTTGTTTAGGGATCTCACCCTTCCCTCTCTCCTTCATCTTCAGGGTAAAAGGATGAAAAGGTCAGATCATTCTAATGATGTCATTTTCAACTGAGAATGATATTAATGACCATTTTAGCTTCTCCATAGTTCATGATGGCCCAATTAGGAATCCTGGATCTAGTCAAGGAGTTACAGGCAGAGAGATGAACAAGAACATTGTTGTAAGAATTAAGGAGAAAACCATGACTCTCAGATATGTTGCAGAGAAAACAAAATTTAAATGTTTCCCTGGGTATGTGTTGATATAGGGATGATTTAGAAAGTGGCCTGAATGTAAAAAAACCATGTTTATTCACAGCAGTATACCCTTAAGTCTACTTCTTGGCATTGTGAAATTCAAAGTCCCACTCTTTCAAAGTCCCACTTTTTTTCTCCCTTTCCATTGCTGTCTATTGCCCTTTTATAGATTTACCATGGCTTGTTCAGGACGACTGCCTGAAGCAAGGTATCATTTTACTACATGCTACCTCTGAAGTCTCCTAAGGTTTTTAAACTCCCAAGTATTTATTATCTCGAGCTTGTGTTAGAATGTGGCTTTAGGTGTAACACATCAAGTAAAAGGCTGTGACCTTCTTTAGCCCCCAGAATGCTGTAAGTAGTTATTCTGGCTCAAACCTCGAGAAGAGTTCTCTACTCAGGGTTAGAAAGTTGTCATTTTCTTTCACTCTGACTTAACAGCTCTGTTTACCGGGGTGCCTCACCTAGTGAAAGCTAGGGACTAACGATCCATCTAGGATCCCACCCTTCTTGCTTACATGCTCTTCCGTGCATTACTGACAGAAAAGGAACAACACACAGCAGATGAACAGTTATACACTGGATGCAAAGTCTAAGTAGACTTCAGGGAAATTCAATAAATGACCTGATGGAAATTTCTATTAGTTTGGAAGCAATACTCTTCTTACAAAATGCAAGCAAACAAACAAACAAAAATCATAACTTCTCCTCTGGTGTGTAAGATGAATTAATTTACCCTGTATCGTATGTTTGCCCAAGACAGTGATGAGCAATTCACACTGACTACTGTACATCCAAAGAGAAAGATAGACTCAAAGTCTAAGCAGAAGTATGTTGAATATGATATTTACTGCTCATCGTTTGTCATTCAGTTCCCCAAAATCAAACAGAGGTGATAGAACCTTAAATCACATACGAGAAGTAGTTCCCCTGGGGAGGGAAAGGGGGATTTTATGTTTGTGGAAAGGAAATTTTCTCCAAGTGACGCGATATATTTCAGCAGTATAGGAGAGATACATGTAACTGTGATTTCTGCAATTCAGAGGAATAAAAAATCATAGCAATTGGTAGGCCAGAGAGGAAGAATCTATTTAAAATGAGTGGGGACACATTCAAATAATACTTCATATAAAATCAACTTTATTAATGTCATCTATCTTTATATATATAAAACCACAAATGTCTTCCAAAAAAATATTCTAATTCATTAATATCTCTAGTAAAATTAAGGCAGGTATTACCTGAACTTTTACTTACTTTCTATGAAAATAATGGAAAATTATGATTTCATGTGGTTTCAACTGCACCTTTGAAGGCTCTTTCAAATCTAAGACTCTAAAGCAAAATTCAGCATTGCAAAGCAGCAAACCAAGCACTTAAAGATGGAAAATATCAGCACAAATGCCTGAAAAACTAAACTTCCAAGGTTTCACACCTCTTTGAAATCAGAATCCATCAGTACAATTATTCATATTCAGCACAAACTGAATATATATCTTTCATATATATGCAGGGGTATATTGGCAATGTGTAATAGAGACTCTGCAATGGCCTTTTGTGTCATGGTCTGTATTTCTGTTACTGGTCAACACAAAACCAGGACTTCAGTCTGACTTTAGGCTTCCCTTGTGACCAGTGGTTTACTATTTAAATGAAACTCAAGGAAACCCACACTAAACTTACGTAGTTAGTAAAATATTAAAGCACGGATGTTGAATTCACAGATTTGTTCTGATATTTATATGCCGATACATTACTCATTGTAAGCATAACTGCAGGAATACAGTTTTCACAGGCTCGGATGAATATTGAGGCTTAACATGCAGGAGGCTATTACATTCCAGAGACCTTCCAAACCTTATCAAGAACAAGGAATGCTAGACTTGTTAAAACTCATGCATATGCAAACTACTTAAGACTCAAGGTGGTTAACTATGTAACAGACTCTTAAAAATAGGGGATGCTGATAATGTAGCACCTAAGGTCACTGCTTAGTTTACAAATCAGTGTTTTGCCCAGTTGTGAAAAATAAATGGGCAAAATTATGAAACTAGAATTTGCTTTTCTCTGCTTGAATCCCAAAATCCTATGAAAGCAATGGATTAGAGTAGTTCATGCATGCATTGACTAACATTTACTAACAATTTACAACGTCTTGGTTGTAAATTGATGTTTAGCTATTTGGTCCATACACTGTGAGCAATGAAATATGGTTTAGCATTTGTGTCAGAGATTGTTTTATTAATTTAAACACCAAGATCACAATTATTCATCACTATTACTTTTTTTTTTCTGTTTATCTAGAATTTAATTAAACTTCATATTCAAATAAATCACAATTTCAAAGAGTTTAATAGCATGAACATCTCTTTCATGCTGTTGCTCAGGAACTTTCCTCAGTATAGCATTTATTTACAGAAAGTTTAGTATTTCACAGACATTTGCTCTTTAGGATGTACGTCAATGTCAGGAAACAAAAGACAACACATGGACATTCACATCTTACAGGAAGAAGTTGAGGCATAGGAAGTTTCATGTAAACATGAGGAGGAATTTTTTCCACAGTGAAGGTGACAGAGCACTGGAACAGGCTGCCCAGGAGGGTTGTGGAGTCTCTTCTCTGGAGATATTAAAAACCCACTTGGATGCATTCCTGTGTGATCTGGTCTAGGTGATCCTGCTCTGGCAGGGGGTTGTACTAGATGATCTTTCGAGGTCCCTTCCAGCCTCTGATATTCTGTGATTAATTTCACTCTATCCCAGTGGCTAATAAGTCAAAACATGTGAATCCTTTAACGACACATCAGGTAGAGTTTAAAAGTTTAACTCATTAATTAGAAACAATTTATGCATACATGGTACAATTCTTCTTCCAGATTACTCCCTTTCAGGATAGCATAATTGTAGTCCAGCTTTGCCCAGCATTCCTGGACTATTATGACATTTCTTTTAGCTCTCTACATTACATAGAAAATAATGTCTAAATAGTGAAGAAATTATTAACCGATTTAGCAAATCCAGAGTCAGATCAATAGTTTTTTACTTATATTATTCTGTTTACAGATCCCATTATGCTATTTATGTCTTCATCAGAACTGTATATCAAAACCAACTCTGAATGAAAGATCTAAATTTGGATACTCTGTATATTAGTGATTATTAATTTAATTAAAATAATAGCCCAGGGAGGTTGTGGAGTCTCCATCTCTGGAGACACTTAAGACCCACCTGGATCTGTTCCTGGGTGACTTGGTC
>JAOEGS010000815.1:0-19816 GCA_025447755.1 Corythornis vintsioides | reverse complement strand
CAAAAATAATATTATAAAATATGACATTATAAAAAAGAAAAAAAAAAGTCTGGGTTTTGTTTTGTTAGGTTGTTACTCAACATTTGCAGCTTCTACCCTTCCAAAATCTAAATAAATGCTTGAGTTACTGAAAAAAAATACTGTTCTTTTACACATAACCTGAGTAAATTAAACCTTAATTTTATTTCATAAAGAATCACTGAAAATACATGAGTGCACCTAATAGTCATGTATGCCACTGTATATTCACTGTATAGTCAATTGTATTTGGGGCGATCCATTACTGAAAATGTATCAGTTTGAGTCAGACAGCATTTTGCAAACTATTAAGACAGTAAATAGATACCTGGTATGACATTAGAATATACTAATCAGTTCCCAAAACCATGCAGAGGACACTATGACAGTGATTTCCAACAAGCTTAACAGTATCTTTCTTCACCTAAAACCTAAATATTGTTTTAGTTGTACTTCCAGAATTTTTACCCTCTTTATTCAGTATTGTTTTGTATTTATTGCATGTAGTCTAACCTAAATCCCTTGCATAGTAAACAGACTTGCTCTGTGCAGAATACGCAAGCCGAACATGAGATATGAATTTAAGGAAGGTCACAATTTATACAAAGACTGACCATGATAAATAAAAATATTATCATGTGCATGCAGTACCCTTAATTGTGCAATCTACAGATTGATTATTAAAAAAAACCCAACCAAACCACAAAACACCAAACCCCAACAAAATATCAAATAATGCTTTGCCTGTATATGGTGCTGCTTTTCCCACTGTAAAATAGTTGAAGTCAAGCCTATTTTGTATCATACCGTTTCTCTTTCACTCACTACAGCTTTCAAATTCTCAAATGATAATGCCATTAATTGTTTAAAAAGTTATTTTTAAAAAATATCCCTGATATTATTCTCAGTATTTATCCTTATTTACACTGGACATATTTTGTGCAGAGGAAATATATCTCCAAATAACTCCTTGAAAATTGCCTTTATCGGTGTATTTCTTTAATTCAATAAAAAAAAAAAAACAAAACCAAAAACAACCAACCAACAAAGAACAAACAAACAAAATGAATACGAGTGAAGATAATTCAATACATCATGAAATAACACTAACAAAGATTCTAATTAAGTTCTGCTAACCTAGGGAAAGAAAAGCATTTATAAAAACCTTTCAAATGACAATTTTTACAACTTATGTAAAAGAGAGAACAAAGCCATGTTGCATTAAAACCAAAGCCAGAAATTGAACTGGACCCTTGGGCACCAGCTTGTAAATGCTACCTGTATGAGAATAACTGATAGGAATAAGTTACAGCAAATTTCCTTGCGTGTTTGCTTATTCCTAATACAGAACAAGTGTTTTGAGAAGCCCAGCAGACTACTGCAGTGTAGTGCAGGTGGGCTAGCATTACCAGATGGCAAGAGAACAGTTGTTGTCCCACTCTTGTCTGTGTTCAGCAGGAACTAGGCTCAAAGTTCTCTTTGACATCTTTGAAAATCTTAGCAATGTCTTTAAGACATGGTTCCATTGAAAAGTTAATAATCATTTAGAAATTTTGTTCACGCATGGATAATTGAAATAGCATTATTAGGAGATCTTGTGCATGTGACAGAGGACTGTCTTTTATGGCAATAAAAGAGGACTGTCTTTTATGGCAACTATTACATATACAACATCTCACACATCTCACACCATGTATTTAGAAGGCAGTGTTCAGCATCCTAGGATTTAGTTTAATGCCCATTTTTTTTAAGAGAAAAATTTACTGAAGACAGGAACAGAAATACTATATATACATTTATACAGCTGATACAGAAAAGTGTTTTGATGATAAATGTCTTGACAATTAAAAAATGAACAGTTGCCTTGAGATCTTTTTGCTTTCATTGTGTATATTCTTGATGAGAAGATAAATGTGCTTTTTAGGGATGCAATGGAATCCAGCGTTTGGTTTAATATTAAAGACTATACAAATATAGCCTATACATGATTAATAGATTTAAAACAAAACAAAACTGACTTATAAAAGTCCAGCATTATTATGGGTTGCTTATAAAACGATTTTATTTTTTATGTAATTGATGCCTGAACCATCAATAATGGTAATCTTTTTCAAGTATAAAATACAGCTATAAAATCTATTAATCGTGCATTAACCTGTTATAGTTGGAACATTTATTTATAGTGTAACCAAATTAAATTTATGGTTTTCAACTCAAGTAATATGTTTCAAATTATTTATGACATAGGGAGTATCAAACACTGAGATGTGGTATGTAAGACATCTAATTACTCATGTCCTTGGTGTGCAAGCATTTCAATTTAATTAGTTCTAAATGTTTTTATTCTGATACTATACTTAAAGTATAAACTAATGATTTTTAAAATAATGGTATGCACCATTGTTTTCATAGTGTTAAAAAAAAAAAAAAAAAGATATGGGAAAGTTTGATTTCTCAAAAGTAAAAACTGCAAACCTTTCAGCATTTTGTTTCCCCTTGTAAAGAGCACAGCCATTTGCCAGTATGTCCTCTGTTTTATAAGAAAGCACTCTTTAGTAACTAGATGACTTGTTTGTTAGCAATCAATGATACGATGCTGAAATTATTTTTGTAATTAACACTTCGAGGTGGAAGGTGTTTTGTTTTGTTCCTCTTGGTTTATGGCTTCAGTGGATAATGTTGCTTAAAGGCAGAAAGAAACAAAAGCAAAGCAAAACAAAAGAAAACAAAAAAACAACAACCCTCCCTGGGACTGAAATACTTTGTATATGTTGTTATTTGCAGTGCATGCCAAGACATTCATGGGCACCTGAGCCAACCTGGCGAGCTAATTAAATATATAAATGTATGTGTTTAAAACAACCTTATAAGGAGCATTGGAAATCTGCAAGATGAGCGAATATCTTATAACTTCTTCCGCAGGTGCGAGGATAGCTACAAGCCATGGACTTTCTGTCCTGCTTCTTGTTTGTGGCTTTGTGAAGGGTGCTTTGCTTTAATCTAAAAGTGCTGACTTTTTCCAATATCACTTTCTCTTCTTAAAGCAAAGAGCAAATCGCCTGTAAAATCCACGGAGCGGACAGCAAAGTTGACCCTAACCTCCAACCACCACTCTGCACCCAATGTACTCTAAATCTCTACACAAGGAGCACCTTCTTCAGGAAGTACAAACAAAAATACTAAATAAAATAGATAAATAAATATTATAAAAAGAAGAGGATACCACATGTTTTCGTGATATATCTTATTTTCTTTGACGTATCACTGATCTTTTATTTGAAGAGAACTGGTGTGATGTAATCAAACGTTTTGTAACAGCAAGATCTAGTTTCCTTTTCTTTTGACAAGGAGAACCCTCATCCTTGACTTCTCAGGGGCTGGCCTGCGAGTCATCAGTATTACAGAATTAGCCACGGGTGACATATAATTTCCTGCACTTAAAGAACCATTCCATCCTGGAAGCAAACACAGGCCAAATAATGCAACAAAACAGTGATCTATCATCAAACCCAATAAATCTTTATCAAAAAGTGCTTTTTTAATTCTTTTTTTTTTTTTTTAATTATCTTTTTGTTTTGGTTTGGTTTTTTTTGGGTGTTTTGTTGTTTTTTAATGAGGAGTAGCTGGGATAAAAGGAATGCTCAGCAGCTAAGCAAACGAGGACTAGGGAATGTTTCTGGAAAAAAAAAAAAGGAAGATATTTTTCTTTTGAGTTGTTTGACTTGTTCTTTTGTTAATACTTTTTTTTTTTTTTTTCTGTGGGATTTTGCCCTCTTTTTTTTTTTTTTTTCTTAGTTTCTTGTTCAATGGTGCAATTACAGACTTAGGCCAACCCCTGATGATTGCGTGGAGGTTTATATATATACATCTTTTTTTTTTCTGTGTGCGTTCTATATTTCAGTGTGTTTTCTTTTATCTTGCAACTCCTGTATATGCAAAACTAACTTAAATTCTGTAAATTGCTTACAGTCTGTGTGAGATAACTTCAGAGTAGACATACTTTGGTCCTCATGCAAGTCAGTTTATATTATCTATATGTTACACTACTGATAGACATTTTTATTTCCTTTATGACAAATCATCACTTTTTAGTTTGTAATCTAGTACTGTGTGGATTTTGTAAAACATACCTTCACTTCTACTGGTTTGATCCTTTTCAGCCCTCTGTTTACTCTGTAAATGCACATTAAAATTTGTTATGGTCTCTAGTCAATGAATTATTTTAGTTTTGTGTATGTTGTGTTGGAGTTGAGATCCTGAAAGCTCTTTTAATTTGTGATGTTTATTGAGGATGAAGTAACTTGAACACAAGAGACTGTAAAATGCAGATCTGCAGACAAATACTGCATGTAAAGGAAGGTTAGAAGGGGAAAACAGATAAATAAAACAAAACATGACTTCAACTGTATTCTTGGTAAAGAGATTTAGGTAAGTGAATTTATTATACTGACAAACTATATTCACATCGGAGCTCCTTCTACAGGGCCAAAGAAATGTCTTTTGTTGCTTTTTCTGGAAATGGATTGTCATTACTCATTTATATTCGTAATTAAAATACTTTATGTCTGTGAATTTAACATGAAAATTTTGCCATTGAATGAAGTAATATGCACTACATGAATGACATTCATTAATGCAGGAAGGAAAAATTGCTACCATTTGCAGCTGCAATCAGGAAGGTTTTTTCTTGTTCGTTTCCTTCCACTGATGCTGAAAAATCCACACCCTTTCATTTATCAGCAGACACAATCACATATACCGCTTGCTTATTACGATCTATTTGCAACAGCATTAAGTAGCTGCAGTGTGGTCAGCTGTGTGATTTCTCCTCATTTTGTGGGTAATGTAGAAGGAAGTAAAAAAAGAGTGTTTAGTATCTCACTAGTCCATGGCCTACAGGCTTAACATTTTATTTCAAAATGCCTGTAAGTCTGAAGTCTTCCCCCATTAATTTCCAAGGAGAAAGAACAAATAATAGCATAGAATCAAAGGGTAACACAATAATGCTTTGGAAGAGGATAACATACTTGTGCAGATTTTATTTCCCTTAATTGTACCTGCTGTACTATAAGCTTGACTGGGAATAGTCAGTCTTCTTTTGGCCTCAGAAAAAGCATAAAAGTAATAAAAAGAGTAGAAGTTTAGTCTAATACAGACAGATCAGGAATAACTGTTGGGAGCAAAAAGGAAAAAGGTTTTTTATTTCAACATAAAATTAATGACCATCAGGAATATTTTGTATTGAAAAGGTTTTGCTCCATAGTAATAACAGTTTATCAGACTACTGACAAAGAAAATAGAGACTATTTAGTGTTCTGAATCAAAATCAATATTGTGGATTGAAGAGGAAGTAATTTAAGAAGTCTAAACTTTTTTTTTTTAAAAAAAAAAGTTTTACTTTCTGACCATACCTATGGAACCAAACCTACAGAGCTCTGGGGAAAGGCTACGTTTTCCCTGTGAAATAGATATCAATGACTGGATGCTGTGAGAATCTCCTCTGTGGAGTTCGGAAACTTTAGTTTCTATTGAACTTAACTGAAATCAAATGCTTAACATCACATGTGTTTCATATGATTACTGTATACATATATCTTGTATGAATATTCTGTGTATGCACTTAGTCATACAGACTATCTGCAGTGACAGACAGCATTTTTCAGAAGCCTTACATTGTAAAGTTAGCCTCTGATTACTATGTTAAACTGGTACTGTGCTTTGCTTTATGCTATTAGCTACTTAGATACAAATGACCATGTACTAGGAAGTACAATTAAAAAAACAGCTGAAATTAAAAGCAGAATTCTAGACCACTTGGAGTACTGTGATACAACAACTTAGAAGACATTACTGAGGAAAGCACTGTATTGTGATCTGATATTATTCTTCAATGGTGTCATCAAAACATGGACAAAATAAATCTGTAGGACTTTTGGAAAACCTTTTAATCCTTCATGAGATACTAAGAGGATACAGCAATTGTCCTTCTGCCCCAATCTCCAACATAATAAATCCAAATTCTTCGATGAGGCTGGTCCAGCCCTTCTGTTTGAAGATCTAGAGCCTATCTTTATAGTTTCATCCAATCTTTGTGGATGCAGCAGTGGTGTCTCCTAATAGGAGCAAGTATCGAATTTGTAAATTCTATGCTGTGACTTAACAGCCATTTTTCAAATTAGGAATCTGCTTGAAGCTCCAAGAAATTATTGAAATGTAAATTAAGCTGCAGTAGCACCGTTTTCTCCTAAGAACTTAGTTATTAATACTATTTGGTATAGAAATGGAACTACTGCCATTTTCTGCACTGGTCCAGTCATTTTGGATTTAACACTAATAGAAGAAAAAGGGGCTTAATGATATCCTTAAAATGTCCATCGAATTACATATCTAAAAGAGCAAGTTACATGTAGCAGTGTCAAAATATCTTAAAACCCTATGTCCTTAACCTTTCTACAAGAACAGTCTAGCTTTAAGGTGGTAATTTACAGGACTTTTGCTTCTCACTTGGTCTCCCCAAAGCCTTACTGCATCTGTGATTTTCTTCAGATTGTTCCAACAGTTTTCGGTTTTGATAGAAGAGCAAACATGGGTAAGTATGAAACTTTTGAATTTCAAGGTATACACCATCTAAATACTGCTTGCACACTTTGGGATATTATGTCTTGCAAAGATGAAAGAAGAATATTCCAACTTCATTAAATGTTATTGACAGCTTTTGTATTACATGAAAAAATGATCTGTGGCACTATCAAGGATTAGTATTGTTACAGAACCTGTCCCATTATTTCTCTTCCTTTTCAATAGTTACCAACATTCCTTTAATCTCTGGAACTTCATGCATGCAAGTTGCTGCATAACATGTTTGAACTTACCTTTCTTAATTACCTTTTGTAGATTCTTCGAAGACATTTATGCAGCAAGTGGGGTGCTCAGACCCTAGATCTAAAAAAAAAATTTGTTAAGCTGCTCCTCAGAATTCCTGTTAAGAGCATTACTAGAAAATTTGAATGCTAAAAAAAAATCTATCAGGAATTGTTATTTTTTCTTCATTCTCATTATTGAATATTTATATTACAGCACTACCTGAAGCTAAAGATCACAAGTAGATATAAATATATGAAGCATCACAACAAAAGCCATAGAAATGCCTGGAGGTTCATATCTGTGCATGTTATTCAGTGCCACTGTGATACAGCAACAAAATACAAAAACCAGTGTTTCTGACATTAATTGTTCAAAGTATTTTTGCTTAAATTCAATTAGAATGGGTAAACAGTGGCCATGGCAAAGATCTGAATGCTTGACTAATATTTATCAGTGTTAAATGTATAAATTCTAATGATCTCTACAGTGAGAAGCATCATTTAATTCACCATTGAAAATAAAAAAACCCACTACCCTGCTGTCAATCTTCAACTCCTTCCTCAAACAAAATGAAGAGAAAACAATTCAAACATTTGTTATTTGCAGGATAGGGGAGCATTTGAACATGACATTACTATTGGTAAATGTCAAATGTTGTTTACAGAGCTAAATGCATTAAGAGTCAAGAATGGGATCACCATAATTGGCAATATAAATTTTTAAAGGTTAATCTTCCATGATTATCTTGGCTAAACAATGCTAAGCACAAAGTAAATTGTTTAATGCAAGTCACCATAAATGGCTTCAGTCTTTTGTTCTGAGCTTCTTAAATATTGATTTATTTGATTTCACAGTCATAAAGTTTGCACATACATTCACATAGTTGGAAGATTATTAGTTTTCCTAGTGATCTTCATCTAGACAACATAGGAGCATAACAGTAAAGAAGAAAGTAAAATTTGTCTGCAATAATTAATCACAATCATCTGGTAGAACTACCTGAAAAGAAAGAAAAGTATGCTTTCTTGAGAGTAATTGTAATCTTATTCTTTTTTGCCAGTACTTCAATCTTAAAAAGACAATATTGTATTTCTTACTACTTATTCCTTATAAGGTGACAGAGAACAAAATAGTCATTTTTTTTTAAAGAAGTTCAAAGGAAAAAAAAAACTTTACACTTAACAACAATCTAAATGTTTACAGTGACCTATCATCTCAAAACATCTCTCTGATCATGGCTTTACCAGAAAGGAGTATCAAAGAGGTTCATATTTCAACTTGACACGTCCCATTTCTAAGAGTGTTCTCAATTGCCATCCTACAGCTAAAGGACAGGACTCTTCTGCAAGTTTCACAAATACAGTAATTTTCCTTGTTACTACCAGTGACAGGCTGATTTAAGTTTTGAAATAATAAATACTTGTAATGCAGAATATTTTTCCATACAGTTATAAATGTTACATGGCATGGCAACCATTAAAGCCATAAACAGGACTGGAAAAATATCACAAACTAGTAATCACTAAAAAGTTTCAAAATCTAACAAATACATTAATCAAGAAAAGGCTTTTGGTGTGGTTTTCTTTAAAAGTTTTATTGTAACCCACTCCTGTCCATGTGGATATAAATACTCTGGATCTGAATTTAAACTATAACATGCTGACATTACACAGGGCCTTCGGATGGAAGAAAATGAAATTTTCAGTTATTGAAATTCTCCTTTACATTGAAAACACAGCACAGAAAGAGGTCTTATGTGTACAAGAGACTATTTACAGTGACAGCCCATAAGGAAGCCAACATGTACATAATAGAATATTAATTCCTTTCCTCTTTTTATATACCACGAACTTGAAAAACAAGAGAGAAGATTGGGTTTGACAACTAGATGCTTAAAATAAACTATTTCATTTAAATCTTTGAGGAAGCAAGGTCTCAAACATTCCTTATTCAAAAGACTTGTATAACCATGACCTTTTAAATTATCTGGGGTTTAGATTTTTAAGCTAAGTTATACACACTATATATGAAATTCTTGAATATAAAATTGAAAAGGAAGGAGATTATTCTTTCTTTTGTTACTTCCAATGGAATTTATTATGATAACTGCTGATTGTTATTTTCAGTATCAAATGATTTTTGATCAGACCCTTCAAATCATTGGCAACTATAATTTTTAAAGAAATAGGTGACAAATTTCCTTTTCACCTGCACTACATTTTGGAGTTTGGATGTTAACCAACAGTGGTTCACGTCTCAAATATGTTGCTTATTCATCATAACAAAAAAGGAGGAATTCACACTTTATTAAATATCATATTTACTAAAACACCTTAATGACTTTTATTTTGGTGAAGCAGACACAAGACACTTTTGTCCATATGTGGCATCACCTCAGAGGAGCTATGCACTGGCAAAAATGATGTGAAAATATGAATCCTAGTTGTTCGACCTACTAACTGGATTCTTCTGTGAGAGACAGAAAACAGTATGATTCTTTCTGTTTCCCTACAACAGCCAACAATGTAAGATCTTTACAAGGACTATCAAACCAAATCACTGCTGTAAAAAATTATGTTGATAGTTTAACTGTTCAATAAGCTGAAACATTCAATGAAAAAAAATGACTCTTTTTTCTAGAAAAAGCAAAGGTTTTTCTTACAAAATTATTACTCTTTCTGCTGATCTGAAATAAGGTCTTGTAATTAGGGCTTTGAACAGGGAAAGTTTTTGTCTACTTTTTGCAACTGTACAACAGCAACCCCAAAGAGACTGTCAGTTGCCTCCCCTTCATAATCACTGCTCTATACTTATCAGCGATGAGGACTCATCGAGAGGTGAATATTTAATATAAAACAACAATTTTCTATACCTAAAAAAGATTTTTTTACTATTTTATTTTTATAGTAGAAAAATCTTATTAAATTGCTTAGTTAATTTAACTTTTTAAAGTAATGAAAGATTTACATAATTTCATATATATTGTAGATTGTTGCTTTTTAAAATAATAGTTCTTAACACTCAAGATAACAGAAAAGGTTTAAAAAGTGATCCAGTAGAAATCTAAAGCTGTGTATGTGTCAAGACCTGCTTGCATTAATGGAACGAACAAACAAAGATGTCCTGGCCTGGACTTAATTCTAATCTGGTATGAGAAATGCTGGGGAAAGGAGGTCACCAGGACAGAGATGATGGAGTGATTCTGGTGATGGCAGTCTGATCTCTGTCTTTAAACTTTCCAGTATACTTCTTGGATCCATCAAGGGAATGATTTCTGAAAGGACTTATGCACATGCAGCAGCAGAAATAATGTGTTCAGTACTGCTGACAATCCTGTGCAAAGCACAAGACCTACCGAGTTTACATAGTGGCACTGGGCACATGGGCAAGATATCTGGCATTGTCTGGGTTCTAGAAATGCTGAATGCCTGTATCTACTGGGTATCTCATCACGTATCACAGAAGGAGCGTCTAGTTATAGTCTGCTTCTGCTTCTGGATGGGATTTTTGTATCTAGAAAACTTGTTCCCTTTCTAATATGCTCTTATAAGTAGTGGACAGCACTTGTCATTAGTTAGAAAAGACTGAGGTGAAAAGTAAAATCACTGAACAGAATTGGCTCTGATCTAAGTCAAACCAGGACAATTGGACAAATAAAATATAGAATACTGAAAATTAAAGAATATTGAACAAAATTCCCTAGGAGTCTCCCTCACTTTCTGTGTCTACTATCGACACTTCTAATATGGAAGTTGAAGAAAACTGCTTTCCTTAGCAATAACCTCTATAGATGGAATTGGAGAACACTGTTTCATCTGAAGTTTACAGCCTAACTTTATTGCTTTCAATTTTGAAATGTATGTCAATTTTTAAATAGAATATAAGGAATTAAAAACAAGAAAAGTGACATATTGTGCAAAAACCATCACCTCAAAGAATATGAAACAAGTTATCAAGTAGATCTGATATTAAATCAAACTTTTACTGGGCATATTAAAGAGACTGATTCATCATCATGAACTTTAAGGAGAGATCTGAGAGTTTACAATCTTTTTTTTATTTATTTCAAAAAAATATCAACCTTAGAGCTGCTTGCAATTACCAAATTAAATGCTGTTTAGTATGGTTGATTATAAAGTTAAACAATATAGGTGTCTAGCCATTTGTCGTGAAAATGCACACAGAACACAGAGATTTATACAGACAGACCTGCTAATTGTAACACAGATCTTTTTCTCAGCAGATGGATGAAGCAGATGGATGACTTGTGTTTTCTTCACACTGTTCATACTGATCAGTAGCTGCCAGCAGTAATATCAATGTCTACCCTGGAAATATATACATACAATGATTTCTCTGTTGTGGTTTGGGTTTCTTTTTAGCCACTTTTCCTTCATCATCAGATTAGGCTTTTAGTAGTTCTTAGAAATATATAGCACATAAAAACCCACACGCATTTATATAGAAGCATGTAGGCCTTCCAATATTTTCACAGGACAAATAAAATTAGGATAAACATTTCCTTTGGAAAAGGAAGACATCATGTTATTATGTAAAATTATTTTGTTCTGTACAAATCATATTTGAGTCAGTGTATAGAAAGATTTGCCATGACATTGCCACAACTGAACCTTTCTTCAAACATTCTTGTTATTGAAATTTAAAAATACCTTTATTTATCCTCATTTTTTTGTGGATTTCTCTATCATATTCAACGTTCTGTTTCAGCAATTTAAGCTACTAAGCCATACAACATTGCTGAAGTGGATAAGAAGCACTTGCACACTGTTTTACCAGGTAAGGTTCTGACTTCCTAGATATAAGGTGGTAACAAAAGCTGGAGTGATAGGAAAGTTTTAAGACAGTCACAGCTATCTCTGGTCATCCAAGAAAACGCCAAACAACCGACCATCTTGAGGGATTTCAAGGGAAAGTCATTCAGGAATCTGCCACAAGATCTGCTGATGAACCAGCCTACAAAGCACCTATTGTAGGTGAAGCTATGCTGATGGAAGAATAAAACACTGAGGAGGAAGAATGAATAAGTGGGCAACATTTTTGCGCTTTCCAAGTTCCATCTGCTGTAGCAAGTTCTTCCAATGATACATATTAACATTGGCATAAGTTTTTAAGATTTATTACATAGTCAAGGTCTTAACAAATCTGAACCTAACACTGGAGTTGTTTGTTTCTATACTGACTGTACTCATTCCAGAGAAAGACTGGTGCTTTATGTGAAAGGATCAATGAAAACGCTATTTCAGTGGTTAATGGGTAAACAGGTAGAAAATAATTTATGACAGATATGTAACAACATATATAATAAATTCTGAAAATAATAGAATGACATGACAGTTGTGTCACCAGTATGTTGCTGAGGAATACTACATGCAGGTTTGGACTCATTGGCACTGACAGCACCAATGCCACAATGTGGCAGTGAGATAGAGCCCTACTACAAAATAGAGCTGTAATGGCTGAAGTCACTGTATCCTAAGAAGTAACTATATGAGTACTAAAGATACATAGCAAAATTCCAAGTGAAATAGTATACTTGTAAAGATATTAAAAAATCTACTGAGCCAGTAGAAAAGGTTTTTTAAAGGATTGTGTGGGCGCACGATCAGCAAGACTAGGGAAGAAATAGTCACCCTGTTTTTGGCACTGGTGAGGCTGCATCCTAAATACTGTGTTCAGCTTTGGGACCCTTGCTCCAAGAAAGACATTGAGGTGCTGGACCACATCCAGAGAAGGACAACAAAGATGGTGAAGGGTCTAGAGATCAAGTCTTATGTGTGGCTGAGGGAACTGGGGTTATTTAGGTTGGAGAAAAGGGGGCTCAGGAGACATCTTATTGCTCTCTACAACTACCTGAAAATGTTGCTCTTTTTTTCCCCAAGTAACAAGCAATAGAGGAAATGGATTCCAGTAGTGTCAGGTGTAGTTTAGATTGGACATCAGGAAAAATTTCTTCACTGAAATTTCTCTGAAGCATTTGAACCAGTTGCCTAGGGAAGTAGTGGAGTCACCATCCCTGGAGGGTTTGAAACACATATAGATGTGGATCTTAAAGGACATGACTTAGCAGTGGACTTGGCAGTGTTAGATTTATAATTGGACTCAATGAGTCCTTTTGGACTCAATAAGTCCTTTTCCAACCTAAAGTATCATGTGATTCTATGAATACAAATCTTTATGTTTCAGGACTGAAGAAATCAAACATCTACTTGTTATGAGGAATAAAAATCCCTTTAGGCATATTATGCCATTAACATAGTATTCCATGAGCTTACTTTTGCCTATCTCTGAGAAGCATATACATATGGCTACTACTGACCACCAAATACTGAAGTAGATGGACCCCATTACATGCTGCAGAAATTAACAGTGAAGATATTTCAGAGATTTTTCTGACTGGGGACATGGATAGGACCATGACTGCCACGATAAAACTGTAAAGCTGTAGTATGCCCTTTCAACCTCCTCAAAAATAAAGTCTATTTTCAAGCTTTTTTATACTATGCCTACTACACTCCAAGATGTATCTTTGAAGGAAACTGTGAAAACTAGTAATTTCTTTCGTAGCCTTCTCTGCAGTCATTTTCAAGCTTCAAAAGAAAGACCCTGGTGGTTTATGAACTTTAAGTGATTAAAAGCAATTGACTGCCAGCTGTTCTTAGTGGGAAGAAAGGTAGTTGTGGTTACTTCAATATGTCAAAAGTAAAGCACTAACACTAGCACTGTAAGGTAGCGTAACTGAGAATTTTTGTTTTTAAATCTCCAGAAAATGTAGTAATTAAGTTGATTGATAACATTGTTTTGCTCTGCTTGGAAGTAGACACAAATAATTGTCACATGCCAAGAAAACAGAAGTGTCAGCTCAAAGAGATTGCGTCATACTACTAACTACACAGTACCCTAGGAGAAATACACTTCAAATTGACTTTTAAGCTGATTTGTATCCTTCCTATGCAGCTCATGTTCTAGCAGAAATAAACAGTCTAGCCTTAATCCTAATGCAGCTACAACAATCTTGCCCATGATTCACTTGAGCAAGAGGGACTAGTCCATGTGTGAAAATGGAGGAATGCACAAATTAATACATAAAGATTAAACTTAGGTAGAATGGCAGGAAAGTTATAATCAGTACTTACTCATATCTTTCTTTCAGAATCTAACATGGAAGCACATTTTTGCCTTTTATAACCCCAAGCTGCTAATCATTTTCTCCTGGACCCCTTCATTTCCTGTTTTATTTTCATGCATCTGTTGTAATGGTATGTATACATATGATATGTCCAATTATTAACCATGTATCATTCAAGCCTGGAAAGTAGCTTCAGAAATAAAAATGCAGAGAAGACTTATAATTAAATTCCACTTCAGGAGTTTTACCTAAAAATAGATGAATTTTGTATAATCCACATCCTGTTGACTTTTATCACTGAAGTACCAGGCTGAAAATATAAGCATTCAAAGACTGCAAGACATACTAAAAAAAACCAACCAAACAAAAAAAACCCAAACAGAAACCACAAACGAACAAACAAAACCAAAACCAACAACAACAACAACAAAGTCTGAAGAGTGAAGACAGCAATGCTCAAACACAGGTGCTTTCCTCTGCTGTGCTGATACAAAGAACCTACTGTCTGATGAAGCTGCTTCTTGTAAAGTATACTCCCAGGGTCTACTTTTTTCCTAATTTCTCTTTCATAAAGAACATCATCTTATTACATAAGGAGATACTTGCTCTCAGACTAAGTGCAAATGATAAGGTTTTGGTATTTTGGAGGATGCAGCAATGGCTTCTGTAGTAAGAGGTCAGGGACCGCCTTGTGTTGAACATAGTCAGTTCCAGTCAGCTCTGCAACAGATCCACCACTGGACAAAGCTGAACCTATCAACCATGTGTATGGTGCCACTGGGAAACCATATTTAAGAAAGATTATAATATTGGGAAGAAGAAGGAGTGAACAAAAACTAAAGAACAACAATGGGAACAACAAAGTCAGAGGAGAAGGAGGTGTTCCATGGAAGAACAGCTACATCACTGAAGGGACTTCAGCCCATGGAGACCCTATACCAGAGGAAAACAGTGAGAAGGAGTGACAGACTGAAAATATTATACACTGACCCTAACTCTCCATGGCCACCAAAAACTTTGCATGGTGCATTGCCCCACTGAAGAGACTGAGTGTAACCTACAGCAGTAACAAGGAGTAAGGAGAGGAATGAAGAGGAATGAAGTTTAGCGTGGAAAATAAGAAAGGAAAGGTGTTTTTCCTAAGTGTATAAATTATCGGGTTTTTGTTTGTTTCTTTCCAGTACTCAAATCAGTAATTACCTATTTATTTTGATTGTCAATAAATAAATGTACCTCATATCAATTCCATTTTGCCAACAATGCTAACTGGTAAGTGAACTTTCTGTCTCCATCTTCATCCAAAAGGTTTCTCATTACTGTCCTTTCTCTTCTTCCCCTGCCCCACTGAGTAGGGAGAATCAGACAGTGGCTGAGTTGGAGTTTGGCTGCATTCTGGGACCAGCCCATTACAGCTCTCTTTGTTCTGGAAAAGAGGAGTGGAATAAAAAAAAAATAAAAATAATTACAGTCTTTCACATATTGTTGGTTGTAGAATGAATGGGATGACATCTGACTGACTGTTCTTTAGTTTCAACAAAACCTTTCTGATTTTGTCTAAGGTTTTTGGTAAATGTTCTTGACTGCAGACTTGAAATAATATGTGAGACACTTCTTAAACTGTCTTCCTATATAGTTCATTCCAGGTTACAAGGAAAGCCAAAATATAGGCATTGTTATAGTAGTTTAGGAATTTGCATTCAAGTGCAGTCTCTGATTGATCTGATCTCCATCCTGTCAGCAACAAAACAGTCAGCCTTCTCCTTTGTCAATCAAAGAATTTTTAACCACTCAGCTCTAAACCATGCAAACAGTCTTTCAGGTTCTGGCTTCTTCTTTCCTTACATTCAGCTACAACTTCTCAAGACAGTTGATGCTGTTAAAATGTAGAATATAAATGGCAGAAGTTTGGTCAAAAACTGGTCATCTATGAAACACAATCTTCATAAGCAACAATCACAGAAGCAAACCAACAATGTTTATCCAGCAATCCTTGCCATATGCAGTTTTGACTATCTTAAAGGAGTTATTCTTTCCCACATCACTGTCTGTCACTGACTGCTGATAAGGATGATGATTGTTTTCAGTTTCCTTCTCTTAATTGCCTTCCGTCAGGGTCTGCTGAATGTTTATTGATTCACATATTTATTTTTTCATTGAAGTTCCTTATGTCTCTTGTGGGAAGGAATAAAAGGAGAAGGGAAGAAGTAGCTTTGATATGTCTCCTGACTTGAAATATTTGTCTCCAAATGGAAATAAGTAAGGCTATTTAGTGCAAGGAGTTGGGGTGAGCAGACAGACAGATAGTGTCAGGTCAGTAAGAGAAATTAAGAATATTTTTCCTTAGAACACTGACTTTTTGAAATGAAAGAGTAGTTATATTAAAGTTGCCTGGAAGTCTTTCAAGGACTAAGATTTGGAGAGCAGGGATATCCAAAGCCAGCTAGTGGATGGAACTTTTTATCACTCAGGGAATCTTGTCAGTATGAAACAATCCTTTCAGTAGTCATTATAAGAAGAGGAAAGATAAAAGAAAGAAGGATGATGTTTCAAGCCTTTCCAATAATACAGTGACCAAATTCAATAGTTACTAAAGCCCCAAAATATGATTAACCAAGAAGGGTCATTGAGAAGACATAGGGAACTAGTTACATTTAAAATTTAGTCTTGAAAAACAAATTCCCAGGTCTTTGAATGACTATATTCTCGGGCCACAGTTCTTCCTTGAAAAGAAAACAGACTTTAATAATGATAAGAGAAATTTTTTTACCTGTGTTATCGGTCTGGGGGCTGCCCTGACCCCAAACCGCTACAGTTTAGGTGACCCTAAATCAACCAACAAGCTATTCCATCCCATCTTTGTCATATTTGGTATAAAGCTGAGGGATCACAAGGGTCAATCTCTCTTCTGCAATGGTTAACATCTGAGAAGTACTGTGCATGTTCTGCCTTTGATCCCAATCTGTGTATTCCTGAATCCAGTTACAGAATCCAGCTCCTGACTGTGGTTCCAACCTGCTGCTGTGTCCAGTCAGGGTCCTCTCTAGGAAGTATCTGGTCTACAGCATCAGTGGTGATGGTGATATAATTGCTATCAGGGGTTTGGGGTTTGGTATTGGCTTTATATATATTTGTATACAATTACTTTCATAATATTTTTGTCATTAAAGATGTTTTAGTTTTCTTTACCAATCCATAAGTCTCTCTCCCTTATTCCCTTTCTCCTCCCCTTTGGGAATGGAGAGAGATATTAATAGTGTCTGTCATTTCTCCAGTAGTTTACCCAACCACAACTCTTGACACTATATAATACACAGAGGAAGACAGAGATAAAGCACGCTTCACCACTCATTCAATGCTACATAGTAAGTGAAACATTGTAATGGAAAACTCTACACATTTCCTGTGAGAGCAACATTAAGTATATTGATCTGGCTAAATCTCTATGACAAAACCAGGGAAAACGGCCTGAAGTTGGAGCAGGTGAGTTTTAGGTCAGATATTAGGAAGAAATTAGTTACGGAGAGAGTGGTGAGGCACTGGAACAGCCTGACTAGGGAGGTGGTTTAATCACCAAACCTGAAGGCATTTAAGAAACAAATTGACAAGGTGCTTCAGGTGTTTTGGAATTTTTAATTTTTTTTTTTTTTCCTTAGGTATGGTTGAACTCAGTGATCTAGGAGGTCCTTTTCAACCATAATTATTCTGTGATTTGTGTCTTCAGTTATTTTGGTGTGTGCTAAACTGGAAATCACATCATACAATTAATCTTAATATATTTTTTTGCCCACATACTAGAAAAAACCAATAGTTTCTAAATAAATATTTATCTCATTAGAAAATGTATCTATATATGATTTCTCTATACTGAACTGTAAATTCACTCGTTGCTTTTCCTTGTGAAAAAGATAAAACTGAGAGGAAGTATGATAGAGGAAAATAAAACTACAAGTGGTATAAAGTAAGATGGACTGAATTTTTTCACACTCTTTTCTAGTGGAGAAACAAGAGGTGTCCAAATAATCCAGTACAAATATTTTTCAACACAAACAAGGATGGCTACAAAAGACCTTGCCAAAAGTGATGTGGATCCTAGAATTTCATACTAGGAGACTGAAAATGTATAGAATCACATAGAGTCAGGACATTTCTAAAGTAAAAATAGATGGAGTTTGAAATTAGCATTAGGCGGAAGTATCATACTTTTACCATGTATTTCTTTCCTTTTCCTTTCTTCCAAGCTATTTTCTTTTGACTACTGTTGGATACAGTACATAACTTGGCTTTTGGCTTGAGCCACTACAGGTGTTAAAACTATATTAAGTTGTCTAACTGTTGTCACCCATTGATGTCTGCAAGTGAAACTGTAAATGAGTCTTCAAAGTTATTTGGCTCTATTAACTTCATATAGTCTAAATAACTATTTTAGAAATCCCTAAGACTTCCTTAATAACCTGAAACTTTTCCTTCTATTCCTACCCATTTCATAAGGGAGAGTTATTTATTTGTCACATTTTTGATATATTACCGAAAACATCTATAGTGACCTTATTTCCTTCTGCCTATCTCTTCTGATAAAGCTTTCCACTCCTGTTATGCCCTATCATTCTCAACTTCTCAGAGATTCTGTCATATATGCATTAGGTTTTACAGCAGTGCTGAAATCACGTTCTGTTCTGCTCTTTTTCTTTTACCTGTAGATGGAAAATTTGCAATGCTTTTCCAGTCAAGTATCAGCGTTTATTTGTGAACAGCTTTCCTGGGATTCAGATTCTCTTTTTAACCATGTTCCCTCCATTACTTCAAATCAATTTTAGATAGGTAGCAGAGAGGAAAAGCTTGTCAGTCTCTATAAAGATAGCAAGAAGTAGAGAAATATTTAAAAGATTTGTTCATCCCTGGAAAATTAAACAGCCAGTTTTAAAAATAAATAATTAATAATGATTAAAAAAAAACCCCAACTTTATCTGAGTTTTAAGATAAAAGATTTATCTCCATGGTTTTGTGTCTCAACAGCAACCATTCTGCTACTTGACTTCTTTACAAGATATGCCCTTGGCCAACATTTAATCTCTTGGTAGTCATATATGTTAAGGTGTCTATTGTGCAAGATTTTGGTCTGGAATGGATTCTAGAAAATTTTTCATATGTATACAAGATGAACTGCAAATTTGCTAAGCGATGGAAATCCAGTTAAACTGTTCATGTAGACATAGTCACAATATTCCATTTTTACGCACAGAGAAGCAATACCAATTCATTTTAAAACTTGCTTTGCATAACTACATGAATCTAGAAATCTTTCCATTTCTTACATGGGAAGTTTTCCTCTACACAATATTTTTCCCATACCCTGATGTTATGAAGTAACACAAATCTTTTAATTGAATAAGATCATGACCTGCCTTTGGTTGCTTTCCAGAGTGCTAAATTTTACTTTATTACCCAATTTGGCTATACTGCAGTTTATCATTGGCCATATATATTTTTTTTTGTTTTATTAATACTGTTTCCTGTTAAAGGAAATAATGATTTATATTTATATAGGCCTTTCTCTTATGCAGTCCTAGTGTACTTTACAAACTATATATTAGAATGACTTTATCTTGCACTGGATTTTATGGATCTAGTAACATTCTGCAAGACCTTCACATCATCAGTTTTAAACAGAAGAAATTAAGACATTAAGATGAAAATGCAAGAATAAGTTTTCAAATATACATGAAGTGTTCATGGTCAGTGCTCTCCTCAGCAGTCCCCTCTCTTCAGGGGTATCCCCTTCATTTTTTT